>JAOPUL010220684.1:0-12911 GCA_027564515.1 Octopus rubescens | reverse complement strand
TATATATATTGTTATTAATCCAAGCAAGTGGAGGAAAAGAAGAAATTAATTTGAAAATGCACAGAGAATATATTAGAATTAATAAGAATTATATTTTAATAATATTCTAAAATATAGGAATAAATGTGTCCAGTTTCACATTCAATTTTCAAAAGTGTATCGAACTGTGTCATGGAATATGTCTATTCTGGTCGGTGTTATAAAATTAGTTTGTTTTTAAAAGTAGGAATGTGTCTCAGAATGCTATCAGTTAACGTGCAATTTCATTGGTCAACGTTCGTGTAATTCCGCTCATGTGACAGTCGCGCGAGAAGGTCACATGAAAGCTTTTCTCCATTGAATATGTCATATGACTGTTAGAAAAGAGAGATATGAATAAGTGATATAATAATTGTCTACATAAAAGTGTTATAATTATTGTTTATTATTCTGTAGAAAAAATTATGCTATCAATTAATGTTAGTTCCCTCCCTTTCGACATGTTAAAACATATCCCTTCTTTATTAACAAAGTGTGGAGTAAATAAGATATCTAGGTGTAGAATAAATAAGACAGATGATAGCTGCTACATGTGTTTTGATTTTCTTAAGTAGACATTCTACAATAATTAATTCATAGAAAAAGGAGAATCGTGTATTACTGATGCTTTTTATAGACTATTCAGCAGTAGTTTGTATGATTTAATAAACGAACTTTCCTTATTAATTCTTGTTTGGTCCGGAGTATTGTCTGCATATTGTTAGAGTGTGAAGACATTTGGGAGATTTGTGTTTTGCTCTTGTGTCCAGAAGTTAAGTGGAATTTGTCATGTTTTGGGATCACATATTTGTTGACGATGAATATTTAATCTCATTCTTCAAGTGCGTTTAGTTTGTCCGATGTAGTCTTCCCTGCATCCGATGCATTTGATGGCATAAAGTAAATATTTTGAAGAAGTAAAATGGTTTTTCACTGTAACAACATGTTCTGATTTAAATTTAGAAGTTGTGTTTTGGGTTTTGGCTCAATAACGGTCTGTTCTGATAGATAATGCTGAACGTTTCTATGTTTCCTGGATTGTAATTAAAGATAGAGTTTGGGATGTATCTGAAGTGTTTTTTGATTTTATTAATTCTTTAATGGCTATTGTTATGGCACGTTCTATTCCATTCTCTATTAAAGTAGACGGGTACTTTCCTTCAAGTAGTGCTATTTTAATAAAAAAAACAAAAAAAAAAACACAACCCCCTAAAGTTTGAAATTGCGAGAATTTGGAGAATGAAAACGGTAATGGTTGTGCCTATAATAATAGGTGCATAGGGAACTGTAAGCAAAGATATAGACAAATGGTTGAAGGAGATTGGAATACAGTATCCCGTGGAACTCCTACAGAAATTTTGCTTATTGGGGACTGGAAATATTATCAGGAGGGTTCTAAGCATTTGAAAGACTATTGAAAGCTTGTGGATACCTAAGGTTACCCACAAAAATCCTACCAGGAATAAGACCGAACCTGTATCAAACCAACAATAGTAATAATAATTTCAAATTTTGGCACAAGCCCTGCAAATCTGCAGAAGGGGTTAAGTCGATTACGTCGATTCCAGTTCTTTGCTGGTACATTTTTTATCGATTCCGAAAAAATGAATGGTAAAGTCGACATCGGCGGAATTTGAATTCAGAGCGGAAAGACGGACGAAATGCCGCTAAGCATTTTGTCCCGCATGCTAACTGTTGTGCCAGCTCCCCGCCTTAAAAATAATAATGATAGTAGTAGTAGTACTAGTAGTAGTAGTAGTAGTAGTAGTAGTAGTAGTAGTAGTAGTAGTAGTAGTAGTAGTAGAAGAATTCGTGAACGATGCAGATATCTTTACATTTCATCTACAGTATGTGACATTTATATGAATGTATTCAATATTTCCGGTTCATGGCCCTTTGTTATGATACCACAGGATTCATGCAATAGAAATGAAATAATTTTTGAACTTAGTATCAAAGTTGACCTCGTTAACACAGCAGTTCAATAAATTCATGCTTGCCGATAAGCAAGGACGCACAGATCAGTTTCTAGAACAAAGTGCTATAATGAAGATAAAACAGCGACCCCGTTATAAGTTACGTAGACTTGTCAGTGACAGCTGACATCCGGCAGAAATGAGGCCTTCCACGATAATTCTGTCTCACATAAGAAATTTTATTAAATTTTGTCCAGGCGTTGTCCGATAAAGGAGTTGGTAATAATAATTTTAATATATCGGTATTTGAAAATTCCGCCGAGGTCGACTTCGCCTTTCATCATTTCGAGGTCGATAAAATAAGTACCAATTGAGCATGACTGTGTGGTAAGAAGTTTGTTTCCCAAACACATGGTACCGGGTTCAGTACCGAGCCTTGTCAGTGGATTGACATCCAGAAATTTACCGAGTCAATGTCTCAACGAGATCAATTTCGATAACATGGGTGCAAAACTTATTCCTTCTTCATCGTGTTTATTTCCTGTCTATGAGCCATGATCTCAGAATGTCGATAAATTGAAATGAATGTATAATTAATGGGGTACACGCCGAACATCAATAATTCAATCAAAAACATATATGTTCATTCTCAATGCGTTTTAGCAGATTCAAACTTGAATATCTGATCGCTGTTGTTTTTCGTCATCGAAGAACACCTCCTCCCTTTAGACTTTGTGTCTTCATAACACTTTGAGATACTTGCAACGTTTCAACCATATTGCGTGTTTCTTCAGTCAAAGCTACCCCACCGGATCGATGAATTTTAACACGAGTACATGTTCTTGTTCATAGAAATCAGCATACAAAGTATTTTCTGATGCGCGCTTGTGTCTGCCAAACAGATAATAATTCATGAGGTGCACGCAAGAATCCAAACAATAACGTACTTATTAATTCTTAATTTGTTCTGGCCGATTCGAACGTGAATGTCTGATCGTTGTTGTTTTCGTCATCGTTAATGTAATCTATTTCAAATGAAAAAAGTCTACATGGTTAGCGACACCAATTTATTTTATTCCTTCAGTGCTTCGTAAAGTTGTCTCCAAACCGAATTAACTAAATAGGAGGTCAGAAAATTTACAATGATAGATTACCATGTAAAGGGTTTAAAGAGTATAATGTCTTAAAATTTGTGCTAGGAAGATTTTAGTTCTTAAAATCTTTTACCTATTGGGCTAAGTTCTAGATTGAAAATAATCTAAATAGCTTAATTGCTACCAACACGCGTGCGACCACTCTAGTTCTATGATACAGACGTTCTGTTTTAACGGGATCTAAATTAGAATCTTTCATCTAAATGTTTAGTGAATTCAAGTTCCAAACACCAGCTTCATAACAAATTTGTTTTACTAAATTCTGTATTTTCCAATTTCACTGAAACGAAGCAGTGTATTTCAATAGAACTATGGTAACAAAACGGTTAAGTATTTTCACTTTGACAAATTTGCTGGGGACATCTTTTAAGTGTGCGAAATTTGAGTAACAAAATTTCAAAGCTATGAACTATGAAGGGATTGTAAGACACATCACAGACTTAGAAAATATTTTGGACTACTTTTAACTATAGACACTAACATTCATACTACAATTTCTTGGACGTTACATTACAACTAACCCTATCTTGTACTCTGTGCATCACAAAGACTCTAAACATCTCAAGAACATTATTAATAACAATTTTAAAACATTTCTCTTATACTTCTAAAACTTTCATCCAATAAACAAATTCTCACTGATTCCTCCAAGTATTTCAAGGATTCTCATTGCCGAAGCGGCTTTAAATAGGAAATTAAATATATTGAAATTTCCATGGGAGCTGTAACTTAAACAGAGAATTATATATTTATTGACGGCACTATGAGAATTGTAAAAAAAAATGTTGAAGATACTATCAACATTGTAAATTAAATAGAAAATTTTATATATTGATGGCACTGTGAGCACTGCAATTTAAATAGAAAATTATGAATATTAAAGACAACGTGAGAACAGTTACTAAAATAGAAAATTGTGTATATTGAAGACGCTGTGAGAATTGTAATCTATACAAATAGGAAAAGAAACACCAGCCGGTAAATCCTACTTTTAATTTAGAGATAGCCACCCCTATAATAAAAGTTTCTTTCAATTATTTGAGAAACAATTTTCCCCACAGCATAAGTACTATAACATATTTGATAAAGAATATTACTTACATCTATCTCTGATGCTATTCTACAACTCATAAATTTGCTCAAATCCTAACTTCATATAATCCTTGCAAATTAACCCTACACACACCATTAACTAAACCATGAATAACGGCAACTGCATTAAATCTAATACTTGCCTTTTTACATTCCAGTTACCAAACAATATACCAATGTACTGTACATATTAATAAGTCATCATGCATATACTTCTCTCACCTCTAATGCCATTAAATGCGGATTAGTCAACATACACATATATTTCACAACCTATTTAGAAGCAAGTATGATTTGCTTTCTAGTTAGATCTGATATTTGAAAGTTAAAAACAAATTATACCAATTCATTTGCAATATTTTATCCAAAGCAAAATCTTTCTCCAAAAATTGCAACTATCAGTTTAAAATGTTATACAGCAAATTCTCCAAAGGATAAAGACACTCAAAACGATTTTCTCTTGCCATTTAAGACGTTTATCCTGAAAGTAACAGTAATTCAGACAGAATTCTACATATCTACGCTTTTATATGTTATTTAAACCCTTCACATACCCAACCATATTTAACATTCTAAAATTGTAAATTCTCGGACTTATTTTTTAACTATCTCAATACCTTATACACAAAAGCTACCACTTTAATTTTAACCTCACTTGTACATCAAATTCTCCCACATAGTAATTGTCATTAAAATCCATTACTTCACCATATTAGTGTTGCCACGTTCTAAATTGATCAAACTCATATCCACTTGCCTGTACAATATTGAGAATTTTTTCCATTTAATATTCTTTCATCTTTCAAAAATCTTTTCAAATGTCTGCATAGTTGAATATATATATATGCATATGTTTTCATACATTTGCATGCATTTGCATATATTTGCATTCATGTGCATATATTTGCATACTTTGCATATATATTGATTGAAAATAAGCGTATGCGTACATATGTATTTGCATTCGTATATGTGTATGTGTGTGTGACTATGTATTTGTGCGTATATGTGTATGCATACACTAATAATAATATATGCATTTGAGTGTGTATATACGTATACGTATGGATATATTTGTGAGCATATATATAACTATATATTGGTGTGAACAATTGAAATAACATTACATTCAAATCGCCATCTGTATATCATACTAAATGTATACACACCGTTAGGAGCCAAACTGCTGTGGAATTTTCTCAGATAAAATCTTTTCATAGACGTCGGAGTTCTCCTTCACCCTGAGGAATGTCTAAACAAAGACTAGGGATCTTTTACTTCTAGTTGTTGGATTGCCGTTGACGCTAATGAGTTCAACCGTTTTTAGACATGATTTGATTTACGTTCTGCAGGGTGTCTAAGAAAAGGTCACCCTCATCACCAAGTAAACTTGATACGGTTGTCAGTAGTTTAGTCGCGGACGGCCCAACCATGCGACAGGTTGTATGGGCTAGATATTACCACAAGAGAAAATGTGTACAGTTGTGGAAATAAGCTGCCCAGCTGATGTTAACATAAAACTAAAGATCAGTGAAAAAGAAAACACCTACAATGAACTATTGAGAAACCTACAGTTATTCTACCCAGATTACAAGTTCGGGTTTATACCTGTAATTATTGGAGCACTGAGATATGTAACACACTGTCTAAGTACCAATCTTGAGAAATTAGACTTTTCAAAACAAGAAAGGAGGAAACTGATTCGAAGACTACAGATTCAAGCCATCACTGGAACTGTAAACGATTGTAAAACTTCCAGAAGTTTATAATTTAAGCATATATGCACATGTCCAGATATACAACTATATGCATAAGAATACATACATAAAACAAAATACAAATCTTCACATGCACTGACTCCGAATACTGCACATATACACATATGCATGCAAAAATACTCTGTTGATGTTGTTGAAGTTCCAATGAAGGAGCCTTGAATCTAGGTTAGAAACCGGCTCTTTCTCTATTGACAAGAAATCTTGAAATAAAACTGAATAATGACATACATACATACATACTGGCACAGTGAAGAATTGTAAGACATTCCAAAATTTCTCCATCTGAGATTCTTATGTGAATAGATGCACATACTTGGGTGTATGCATCAACAGTTCAACAACAAACCAACTCAACCATATATTTACAAACACTGGGAACTCTCTTAACTCAAAAAGCCTTATCCTTTTTGTGGGGTTGCCTGCCATAAAGGGAGAGTGCCAGAAGTTGGGGGATGCTTGACTGGAAGCGGGAAGACGTGTGACATCACATGAGTGCCAGAGTTGAGTCACAAACCTTATGCTAGCGGTCATGGTCGAGTGAGGATGCGTGATGTGAAGGCAGACCATTATGGTAGAGTTGGATGTACCACACGTAAATGCTATTTTGGCATTTAAAGACTTTAAAGACTTTTTCCCATCTTTCAGCATTCTTACTCCCGACTGTTTTTTTTTCCGTTTTCCTTCCTTCTAGTAACTTTTACGTTCTCGTAAAGGAGATGACGGTGAAACTGAGAATTGGTAGCGAGACGATAGAAGCCTTGAACAGTGAAGGAGATGTCATTGCCTGGTTGAAAAAGGTTAAATAGGTTGCTACACTGCAAAGTATTAAGAATGTGGCTGGCTTAATTGCTCTGTATCTCAATTGAAATACACTGGCATTATACATCAAGATGGATGAGTCAGACCAACTGAACACAGAGAAGATAGAACAACATCTCAAGGAAGCTTTCACCGAGGGGCTTATGCGGCGTTTGCCAAGCTAAGCAAAGTGAGATGGATGGGAGAGCATGTGGATGTATTTGCAACGGAATTGCGGAGCCGCAAATTCTGGCTGGATTCACAGTAGACCGCAAAAGTGCCGTGCGGGCAGCATTTGTGAACAGGTTCCCCAATGAGATCTCAGTGAGACTCCATCAGCTGCCTGGCAGTAGAGAGATGAGCATGAGTGAGCTAATCACACAGGCCCGCGTAGTAACACAAGGTGCAAAGTGGAATGTTGCAGTGCTAGCAGCAACCGAAGCCCACGGCAGTCAACAACGATCAACTTAAGATGAAAGGAGAACAGCTACTGTGAATATTCGTCCGCATGCGTTCAGAAGCCAGTGCTACAGGTGTTAGGGCCCGAACATGGCAAGGGACTGCAGAGTGCCGAAGCCAGACAATCTGCTACCGATGTATATGTCCAGGCCACATCGCCAATAACTGTGACCAGGGAAATGCTCTGGGGGAGGGGGCGGTTACTGTTCCAGTGGCTACCCCTGGAAGCGAGTAGAGGCATCCTTGCCGTCGCTGCTCATAGTAAAAGTTCTGGTGGGTGGGAAACCATCACTAGCCTTTGTGGACACGGGCTTCCCAATGACATTAATGACCACGGAGATGGTTAAAAAGCGAAGTAGGATGAGTAGTATAAGGGCAGTCGACAGCAAGGAGATTAGATGCAGAGAGACCAGTGTGGTGGAGATGGTGGTATGGGGAAATAAAATAAGGTTCCGGGTGATCATGATTGACCGCGTGGTGGACTGAATCGACATAGTGATGGGCATGGATGCGATCAGCTGCTTAGGAGGAGTTACAGTGAATGAGGTCAGGGTGACGTTTGGTAGCATGGAAACATCATGCGCCATGAGTATTCAACAGGAGAACGGGAAAATCCACAATGCAAAACATACTGATCACATCATAAAGGACAAGGATTTCAGGGCTGTGTTCAAAGGGCAATGGTGGGTAGTTGAGTGGTAATGGAAAGGAGAACCACCAATACTGAAGAATCGAGTGGGCTGTTATCAGCATACCGTGAAAGGAGATGCTAGAAGCGACTTTGAGGGAGAAGTACAGAAATGGATCGAGGAGGGTATACTGATACCCTGGAAGGAGGAGGTGAAGTGTGGAGTGTTGCTGTTGATAGCAGTGGTGCAACCTACGAAGAACAGGGTCAGACCAGTGTTAGACTTTCATAAACTCAATGAACACATCTCATGTCACACAGGCGGTGAGGTCCCATGCGTCTGCATGGAAATCTTGTCGACTTAAAGTTGGCATATCTACAGCTTCATGTAGATGAGAAGCTGTGGGAGTATCAGCTGGTCAGGTATAAGGGCCAGACATACTGCCTGAACAGGCTTGGCTTCGGGTTGCACTCTGCAGCAAAGATCATGACGATGGTCCTCAAGACCATTCTAAGGAAAGCAGACAAGGTGAAGAGGGCCACCGATTCCTACATTGATGACATCTTGGTAGACAAGAATGTGGTGTCAGCAGCAGAGGCTTCAAGCCACTTGGTAAGGTTCGGGTTGACTGCGAAGCCACCGGAGGTGATGGAGGGAGGAGCCGCACTAGAACTCAAGCTGTGAAGTGACAACACCACATTGGTTTTACGGAGAGGGGAATGAATTCCCGGAACTGGGCCCCGACATGAATAGATGAGAATTCTTCTCAATGTGTGGCAACTATCTGATCGCAGGGCAGCTTCAGACAGCGTGCAGCTATGTCAAGAGACGTGCAGATGGAGTGAGCTGGCGTGATAGGGTAGAAGAGAGGAAAGTGGCCATGATGCAGGAGATTGTAGGGAGGGTAAAGGCAGATGACCCAGTAAGAGGATGCTGGTACATCCCCAAATCAGAAAGCAGGAGCGTATGGTGCGATACCAGCAGCATAGCACTAGGGGTCACTCTGTAGATAGGGGATGTTGAGGTTGAGGATGCAGCCTGGCTCAGAAAGGAGGAGGACTGCAACTACATCAACCTGGCCGAACTGAATGCTGTGCTGAGAGGAGTGTATCTCGCCCTGAGTTGGGGGCTGCACATTATAGAGATTCGCACTGACTTGGCCACTGTACTCGGATGGGTGAGATCAATGCTTACCAGTGAGAAGAGGATGCAGACACAGAGGGGCAGAAAAAATGTTGATAAAGCGCCACCTGGGAGAGCTGTCTACTGAGTTTGGCCTGAAATTGAGTGTAGTCTTCGTACCTTCAGAGAAAAATAGGGCAGACGTGTTAACCAAGGTGAAGAAAGTCTGGCTGGAAGTGCCAGAGGACGCAAAAAAGAGGATAGCTGCAGTGTATCAGCTGAATGACTAGGAGTTGAGAGAGTTGCATGCCATGCACCACATGGAAATGGATAGGACCCTGTTCCTAGCCAGAAGAATCGACTCCGACGTTAGCAGACAGAGTGTCTGGAGAGTGGTCAGAGATTGCAACAGATGCCAGTCTATCGACCCTGCTCCAGGTGTGCACGAGACGGGCAGCATCCCAGTGGAGCACAACTGGAAGTGATTAGCGATGGACGTGACACACTACCGACAAGTGACATATCTATCAATGGTCGATTGTGGGCTGGATCGGATGGCGATATAGATGGAAATGAAGACTGGGACTGCGGAGGAATTGCGCGGATGGTGAGAGAGATATTCTTGGAGTGAGGTCCTGTGGATGAATTGCTGATGGACAACAGCACGGCGTTTTGATCGGAAGCGCTGAGGGAGATGCTTGACAAGTGGAACGTGAACCGCTTCTTCAGAGCGGCATACATGCTGAGCAGAAATGGGATTGTGGAGAGATGCCATTGCACGATCAAGACCATGGCAGAAAGGGGGCACATTTCACCAATGGAGGCAGTGTTTTGGTACATGTCTCCTCAGGTGGGACAGGCCGAGGAGTCAGTTCAACACATGGCAATATACAGATACGAATGGCGACACCCAAGCATGGTACCACAATAGCTGGTGGAGAGAGAGAGAACGTATTCATATGAGTGGGTAAAGAGGTCTGGGTCAAGCCCCCGAATGCACGTTGCACATCTCAATGGGGAAAGGAAACAGTAATGGCTGTAAATTCCCAAAACAACATGTCCATGGATGGAATGACACGTCACGTCTTGGACATCTGTAGAGTCATTGTTTCCACGGACTCTGAGGAAGAGGAAAACGAAAGTGCCTCTCCAACAGTGGAGAGATCACAGCGGGACCACCAACCACCCAATTGGATGGCAGATTTTGACATGGAGCAATGTGATGGGGTAGGGGGATCGATCCTTGAGATATGGGGGCGTGCGGGGTTGCCTGCTGTAAGGAGAGAGTGCCGGAAGTTGGGGGACACCTGACCAGAAACAGGAAGATGAGTGAAGTCTAGAGTGTGTCAGTAGTTTTAGTTATGTTTGGTTTTATTGGAGTTTTACCCTTTGCTTTGACATTATAAAGGTGAAAGGTACAAAGTTTAGTCCAGTATTTAAAATCTTAGTAATTGGGTGTGTTGACTTTTTGTAATGGAATTTTTTAGGGGTTCACAAAAAATGTATATAGGTGGTATGTTTTAGTTGGTCAATTTCTCCACTTGTTGTTGTTTAGGGTGTTTCCTGTTATTATTTGGAAGGTGAGGCATATCATGGTGTTGTTTGTACAAAAAATTGTTTATCTTGTGCTTTGATGTTAACAAAATAATGTGGGTAAGTGTAAATAAAGATTGTTGGTTTGTATGTTTCTCTCTATGTGTTCATTAAGCAGTTTGATTAGTATGTAGAAAGTTTAACCCTTGTGTTTTATAGAGGTAGAGTTTGTGGACTATAAATATTTCTTCAACTCTGTTTCAAATGTGGGTATTTTATAATATATTATTTTAGGCCTCTGGATATATGCAAAAGTGGGGTGTTATAAAAGGTGTGTATATATTCATGTATAAAAATGGGAATAAAAATAAAACTTAATTTAAAAAAGAAAAAGAAATGAAAAAGAAAAACGATTCAAAAAATTTTAAATTTAAAAGTTAAAAATAGAAAAGAAAGAAAAAAAGAAACTGGTTTTCCAATTTGTTTGCATACAAATATATATTTTTATGTGAGTACTTGCAGGTTTGTGTACTTATATTTGAAAATCTTTTGTGGGGATTTTGGTTAAAGATAGGGAACCTTTTAAATAATTTCTACAGTACTTGTTTAGTGTAAAGCTGTAAAAGTGTTTTTTTTTCATGTATATTGTGGGGATAGTTTATGGTGCAGGTGTAAGGAGGGAGTTGATAAGATATTTACATGTTTAGCCGTTAGAAAAAATTATTGGTTTGAAATGTTTTAGAGTTTTTAAGATTTTGTGCTTGCATGAAGCTACTAGTTCAGAGTTTCAGTTCAGAATTTGGTCCATGAATGTTAGAATGTGGTAGGAGTCATTAATACAAAATAGATTTGTTGTTACCTTGGTATGGTTGTGCATGTGAGAGTATTTTCGAATTGATACTAAATGGAGTATTGTTTATTTTAATGTCTATATAGTTACATATCATTTTTCCTGTTTGGGTTGCGAAAAGTGTGTGTGTCTTGAACTGATTTGTTGTAGATCCTATATATGTAGATATAATAGTTGATGTGTATGTTGTAACCATTGTGCTATAGGCAATATTTCTTGAAACAGTTTCCTTCTAGAGGGCAAGATGAAGGTGTTCTACAAGTGCAATTGTTATTATGTGTGTGGTTTAGGTTTTCACTTTTAGACAATGTTTGGTGGTTGTAATTGGCTACAGTTTTTCCAAAGTTGGTGATAGTGGAGTATGACAATTGTACGTTGTGTTTGTTTATTAGTTTGTAGTGCTTGTGGTTGGGGTGGAGGTGTTTTTTGCAGTATTTAAAAAAATATTTAAAAATGTATGTTGATGGGGAGGGGGGATTAAACCAGATGATTTTCCTTTGTCTATTCTTACACATTTTATTTATTGTGGTAGGTTTGTTGCTTATATATTTCCCTTTTTCCTTGCAACCACTACTATTGAGAGCTTCGTTATGTGGATTTGCTATTTCGTTTAGTATTTTTTTTTATTTGAAGATAAAAAGGAAGGTCTGAGAGAAATATTCTTTACTAGGTTTTTGAAAATGCTTTTGGGGTGGTTCGATTGTTTATGTATATACTGAATTTATTCGTTATCTTTCTTGTAGGGTTTATAGATACTAGATTCCAGGTTGAGGGTAACATCTAAAAAGTAGACTAACTTTAGTTGTTTTTTCTGTAACAGAGAAGCCCCAGCTTTTTAAGAAGTAATGTAGTTCCTTTCTAAATTCATCTGTTTTTTCATGAGTTGTAGTTTCTTGGTAGGAGTAGACCATCATCCCTATATAGTCTACATGAGACAGATGGAAATTTGTTGTGTAAGTTTTCTAATATGTAAAAACCAACAATGTTGCTTACCTCTGCCAAGTCCTTTGATCCCATGCTTACACCAAATGGTTCCTTAGAGTTTTTCTAAATCCAGAAAGCATTGTTGTGGAAGAGGGGCGATTTTCTTAATTGTAATATTGTTTCTATTTTGGAGACATTTATTGTGGTTACGGTTTTAGCGCGGTTCAAAGCAGCTATAAGAATAGGTTTTGTTATTGACGCATAATAATTTCTTATGTCAAACTGAAAGAAATGGCATTTAGAAGTCTGACGGATGGGTTGTTATTAAAGTTTGGTTTGTGGTCTTTCATGGTTATATATGGACATTTTGGTGTTAATGTGTCTACTCTATCATCTATTTTAAGTTTAGTGATTATCTTTGGCTGTGGTGCTTATATCATTTAAAACTGCACATTTTGTTGGGGTGGGGTTGGTAGAGATTGTGTTAGAAAGAAAGTGGTTATAAGTGGTTTTACTTATATGGTAAAGGTTGTTTGTCCGATTTTACAAATTAGCTTTACCTATATATATATATATATAAACAATTGAGATGTCCGAAGACATAACAGGTGCAATATTCAATTCCGAAAGGAATGCAA
>JAOPUL010219109.1:0-12926 GCA_027564515.1 Octopus rubescens | reverse complement strand
ACACACACACACACACACACACACACACACACACACACACACACACACACACACACACACACACACACATTACATTCGGTTCATATATTTTGCAAAGTATTTTGTGTGTTCACATACAATATCTGTTTCATACACATTTAAATCAGTTCATGTTTTCTATTTCTATGTATGTCCCATACAGCTTGTATAGTCCCGTTTATAATGAAGAATGTTTGTATCTAATATAATACGCAAGTTCATGGTTTTTCCCGATGTACATATCCATAATCATATAAAATATAGTTTGTAATTATTTCTTTATTTTGTAAATATGTAATAAAGAATAAATTAAATAATAAACATTTAATCAATATATATGAATAAGTTTTATCTTTTTAATTCAACTCCTATTTCCTTAAACTATAAAGCACATCATATCTGCCAAACATATTCAAACGAAGGTAAATACCTTCTAAATTCATTTCAGTTATATTTAAAAATGCAGTTTTGATTAAATAGCAGGATTTAAACTTAATCATTCACTCTAAATCACTACCCGGTTCTTGGGTGCCTTTAGCAGAGTTCCCTTTTGTGGCCAGCACTCGGGCTATGTCTATATTTTGAGAACAACTTCCTTTCTTACACTTATTTATGGAGGCCCTGGCAAAATCGGTGAAAAACGCTGCCCTTCTATCTCTGATTAAGCTGTACAAAAATTGACGACTGTCTGTTTGAAATTTATTTCTTAAGTAAGATTATGAATCTGATTGATAAGATATTGCGCAACTAATTCATTGTCGTCTTTTCATCGTGTTTCAAGGTAGGTGAGTCAATGCATCAATTAATTTTTCTTCATAAATATTATTTGCAATACTCGCTATCATAATTAAGGAATAGCGAAAGTTAGCACCTCATCCATTTAACTTCATGAGACTGGAGTGAAGGATTTGCTTTCGGAGTACCCATACGTACATTCTACGAGTTGATTATCTTACTACAGATATGACTGGTAGTTGTCTCTTGAAGACAAGAGAAAATCAGCCTAGACATAAATATAGTGTTAAGTTTTAGGTATTAAGTATTTCAGCAAAATATCTACATACACTACAAAAAGCATTTAAAACTGTACGCAATAATAGAATCCATTAAAGGTGTCACTTCCAGTGCATTGCATTATCATCCTTCTTAGAAACTGACATAGCAAACACAAGAAACCTCAAGGAAACAAGTATCTCTAAATACAATAATTTAAAGCAACCCAAATCATTGAAACGCTTAAAACATTAAGGGTTCACTTTTCAATCTCCTCGACTAAATTTATATTTCAAAACATTTTGTATTTCTCTCAAAATGCCCTCCATTCCTATCTGAATACTATTTGCTTAATCGCATATCAGAATTATTAGAATGCAAAAAAAAAACAAAAAACAAAACAAAAGAAAAACAACAACAATAATAATCATTTCTATACTGGGCACAAAGGCCTGAAACTTTTGGGGATGGCGATAGCCGATTCAATCGGCCCCAGTACTCTAGTGGTACTTATTTTATCGACCTCAAATGGATGAAAGGCAAAGTCGACCCCGGCGGCATTTGAACTTACAACGTAAAGTCGGAAGAAATGTCGCTAAGCATTTTTCACGGCGTACTAACGATTCTTGCCAGCTCACCGACTTAATAATAATATCAATTTCTTTTATTTACCATCAGAATAATGGATAAAGGGGGGGGGCATACAAAGACAGACATAAAGTGTGGGGATTTACGTAGAATAGAATAAGAAAAAAATACATACAAATATACAATATTAACAAAAGAAAATCAGTTTACATGGTATATATTAGTACAAAAAGGTGATAATGATATGATCCTTCTGATACAGGAGGACCTCAAGGGCCAATCGGCGAACCCCACTATCCAAGATTTCTCAGAACGTCAAAGGGCAAGTGTCCTCTCCCATTTCTGTTCTCCGACGCACAGGTCTCTACTAAGAGCGGTGCCACTTTCGCCACTTTCACTCCTCCCCACACCTAACACTTTCAATAAATTCACTCGAGGATATCACCGCCCTCTTCACCCTCACTTTCTTTTTCAAATGAAACTTGAAAAAGTTGATGAGGGATCTATCAAAGGGGAAAGTCTCTGTCCTTATACCTTTCAGCCTCGTCCAACACACAGCCCCTTTCGCCCTAGTCATCAGACAAAGGAAAACTGTGGACTCGATAATCCGATAATCGGATCTATTCCACACGCGACAGCAGCCTTTTGATATAACTCTATAAGCCAGTAATGCCCGGAAACTGAACGAGTGCATGCATAACGGTTTCGTTGCTCTGCGTGCATCTCAGTTAAGACCTTCTGATGGCACTTCGGTCTGTAGAGTTTGTCTTACCAAGCCAAGGACTTCTGGAAATTATTCACGGTAGTCCCTGACCGGAAAGTCCTCCGAAACAGACTAGTCAGTTCTTCTTCGACGACACCCAGTCTTCCCCGAGAAGTTTCACCGATTCCGTCAAAGAGACGAGCTACGAAAGACGAGCCTCATGAATGGTACCCAACCGCATTCACAGTCTAGGAATCGCTGCAGGTGGAACAACTTCAGCGCGTGTCTGTGTATCATCAGCCACAACAAACCTAAGCCGCCGTGCATGGGGTGCTGGCAGCAGATGGACTGCCCTATTACTGGACTGCCACCAAAAGCTGAATAAGAGACCCTCCAATCTGACCAGGCAATAGCTGAGGCAAAGCATGTCAGTAAGGCGGTAAAAATTAACGGGCGTTCAAGGACGACTTCCCCTGTGCCCACTTTTGAGTAAGGTTGGTCAGCTTGTCCATGACCTCGTCCCAGTTCCTATCCACCTGGAGATCGGGACCGAACCAAACACCGAGCAATTTGACCGGTCCTTCCAGCGTCCCACGACGCCATCCGACGGCATGGATTTGCATCTCCAGATGTCCAACTGCAACCCACCGACTTGTCCACGTGGATTCTGGCCCTTGTCAACGTTTCGTATTCCTTTAGTATCGTGCCTGTCATCTCCACTTCGTGGTGTCCGACATCGTGACAGTGAAGTCGTCCACTTACGCTGAAACGGCCTACCCAAGTCCCTATTCGAAAGGGCTGTCCCTCAACTAACTCAGTTTTCGAAACAGCGGCTAGAGAGCCAACATGTACAGAAAAGGCGAGGCGGGCAGCCCTGATGGACCGAGCGAGCGATGCAGAATGGTTCCGAGAAATGGCCATATACTTTGACCACCGAGCAGGTGCCGCAGTGAATTGCAGCGGTCAAGTCAGGTCAGGTGTGGGAGCATGTGCCGTTGCAGCGCGTTGCTGCATTCACCATTTGTTGGTATGTTCCGGATCCTCCCGGGTAATCCGTCCAGCAGAGTCTCAGTCAGTCCCCATCTCCGCGAGATACCTCCTCATCTGTCGTGACCATGCAACATATGGTCGACCAACACAAGACCTCAACCCAGCCGGATCCTCACTTAAGAGAACACGGTAAACAGGGTCTAACTCTGAAAATCGAGCAACATGGCCAAACAGTCTGAGCTGGCTCTCCCTAATCATACAAATAAGAGGACGCATCCCAGTTTCTGAGTAGAGTCATTGGCTGGATACGAACTCTGACTAATGGTAACCCATAATCTTGTGAAGCGTCCTGGTACCAAAGGAATTCAGGCGGCTCCTAAGAGCCCAGGACAATGTCCAAGTCTCACAACTATAGAGTACGATAGGGAGGACCAGAGACTTAAAGACACGAATCTTTGTCCTCTTGCACAGATATCGGCATTGCCAAACACCCTTGTCCAATGAATTCCACAACTGCCCCAGCTCGTCCAAGTCTTTTTTGGACTTCAGACTCGTTGCTAAATACTACTATGAATTTCACTGCCGAGATAAGTGAAGTGATCCTACCTTTGAAAACGGGTCCGCACCCGTCCAACATCAGGACGGTTTCCAAGTAACGATGATTAACTCTTATCGAATACTTTACACTGATCCAACCTCACCGAAGCCAGCGTTGGTCCTAGCTCTCTCTGTAATGTATTGCACAAGGTAGAGCTTGACAAACTTGATGAGGGCTTGACCGATATCTGTCTTTAGTCCTTTCAGTCACGCACCACAAAACTGCTTTCGTCATAGCCACATGACAGAAGAAACTTGTCTGCTCTCCCTGGCTAAAGGAGGGCGGGGATGCGATCTTTACGATGGAGTTGGCTGATAACCAGGTCAGTACTTCACGTGAAAGCAGCTGTTCGACAATACCACAAGTCGGCAATGCTTGAGTACTGTACGAGCGCATGCAGGACGGTTTCATCGCTCTGTGCGCATTTTGGGCAGGCGCAGCTGACGGCACTACAATGTCTGTAGAGTTTATTCCGAACCGGCAATGCCCTCCACCATCGGTAGCACTGCCAGGTCAGGAATTTTTGGAAATTATCCATGGGCCCCGACCCGATAGTCCTCCGGAAGCGACCAGCCAGTTGATTTTTATCACCGCACAGATTTGCCCGAGGATGTCGTGACTCTTACCTACCACTAATCCTGCCGTGGTGGAACATCTACTGATAGTATTGCCAAACTAGCAGAGGGGTGTGAGTACGTGACGGCATTCAAAGTGCCATGCGCTCAGAATCGATCTACACTTGATCTAGGGCTGCAACTCAGTCAATAACATGAGCTATGGAAAAGCGCGTCTACAACGAGCGACCACATCTACCCGGTCTTCCACGCAGGGGATACTGACAGCAAATGGACCGTCTGACCAGCAGAACGCATCACTTGCACAGAAAGCAGTAGAGCTAGCGATCCATTCTGCTCAAACATGAAGGGGGACAAGGTCCGGCGGTAAGGTGGTAGTAGATGACGGATCTGATGTAATCATTCGCCAGCTTCAACTGATCATTCAGGGATAGTTTCTTTTTAGCCTATTTCTTGGTTAGACAAGACACCCTGATCATCACCTCTTCCCAGTTCTTGTCTACCGTTAGGTCTGGACCAAACCAAACCAAAGCCCCAGCAATTTAACCGGTCCGTCCGTCAAGCGCCCCACGATGCAATTGAAGGAGGTGGACCTGCTACTTTAGGTGCCGAGCCTCAGGCCAACGAACTTTTCCAGCTTAATGTTTACATCTTTCACCGCTTTGTATTACCCCAGAGTAGTGTCGATCAGTTCGATATGTTTGATGTCTGTCACTATTATGGTGACATCACCGCATATACAAAGACCGATCTTCCGCATCGTAGTTTGCAGGATGCTGCTCGAAATCTCCAGCCTTTGCAGTAGTGGATCTAGTGTCAGTATGTAGAGAAGAGAAGAGAGGCGCTCCCTTGACGGACCTCTCTCATGATACTGAACCTTTCTGACTGGTGATCATTTACTCTGACCACCGTGCAAATGTCCATGTACATCGTCCTGACCAGCCGCTGGGTCAGGACAGCCACCTACTATTACTGGTTGACTGTATCGAAAGCTTTCGAGTGATCTAAATTGATCAGGACCCCACCCATAACAAGTTCTTTACCCACCCTTTCTATAATATATCTTGAGGTGGAAGATGCCGTGGATAGATCTATGGCACATATCTGTGCCTCACCTACCAGTGTCGATGACGACCGCCAACCTCTTAGTCAACACACTAATCAAAATTTTCAACTCTGCACTTAGCAAATTTACGGGCCTGAAATAGTTGAAATTACTCTTCTTGTTCGGATCCTTTCTCAGCAGCATCATCACACCTCTTCTCGCAGGACTGGGAATTCACCCGTTCTGCTGCCTGTTGCAGTAGAAATTTGCCAAGAGACCTCGAACAAGTCTGGCATATGAATATAAAGCTCGTAGGACAGACCATTCAGCCCCGCAACTTCTCCCTCGGGCAGCTAGCTATCGTTTCCCGTATTTCATCGGTTGTTATCGGCCTTTAGCAGAACTCTGCTTCCCCAATCCAGAGCTGCGGTAGGCCTTGGAGGTAAGTGGTAAAATTCACTTACGTTTCTACCCACAAAAGTTGAACGAATTGCCACTGAAAAGCCGCGCACACCAGCTTGAAATATAATAGCACGCGCTTCTACCGATCCGACAAAGACCGAATTGTGGCTCTGTTGCCGCGTTGCATCTCCGACGCCCGGGCGAATCACCAACTGGCACTAAAGAGCAGGAAGCTCCCAGAAAACTTCCAGCCGTCTGAAGAAATCCGGTCCTCATCAGCTCAACGTTTGAAGTGGGCGTCTTTTGATGATGTTGTGTTTGTGTGTCAGTCTGCTGTGTGTTTTCTTTTTGTGGGGGTGGTTGTTATTGTTGTTGGTGGAGTTGTGTGTTAGATATGGGTGGGGTTTCGGTGATGTTGTGGTTGTGAGGTTCGTTTAGAAAGTGTAGCTTTTAAAAAATTAATATTGTCGTTTGTTGCTTTTTTATTTGTTCACTCTCCCTCCTCCTTGCAAGATGATATTTCCCTGTCGGAAAGATCTAATGCATGAGGGGAGTGGAGGTATGTTTGCGTGTGTGTCTATGTGTGTGTTTGGAAAAGAGTAATAGAGAGGGATTTAGATTGGATATTTTCCTGGTTGTCGAGTTTTGGTTCTGTTATTGTGGGTGTCATTGTTGGTGTTGCTGCTATTGATCTTGTTCCTTTAGCTGTTGTTGTTGCTGCCGTTGTTGCTTATATTACTGCTGTGCGTTGTTGCTGCTGTTGTAGCATTTTGTTAAGAACAGAAAGCTCTGAAGTGGTTTTCCGCACCACACAAGTTGCATCTTGCCTTTCTGCTCTCATCCACAACACGCAGATCCATCAGCTGGACAGGTAGATAAGGTTTGGAATCTTTTCTTACCTCTTCCGGTTTGTTCTGGGGAAGGATGTCCACAATTGTTCTAGATCAAAACTCCCTCTCCGTTCGTTTCACTTCAAGGAATATGTAACTTCTTTTCAAATGACAGGCCAACAACCACCAGATGCCCAATCCAAGTAGAACTCTCTCAAACTGAGCGGGCTAGGTCCTTCTCCCTAAATAAGTTGGGCAGAGGGCGAGCTCCTTGTCGCGTATGGGTTATGGTGTGCTTCAGCGCGAGGTCTTGGCTCTTGAAGAGAATCTCTACGCCCTCGAACTGTCTTAATCTTGCGAAATGATCTATACCTGACCATATTTCTTTCGGCATATGTCGCTGATTTCAGGAGACACACACCAATACACTACCGTCTTTCATGCGGCTGCAGCCAAATTCTCCACTGGGATTGAAGCTAGTGCTTTCGTCCTATTCATCTTCATAAACTGTTTCGCCAGTGTCGAGTAAGCCGTCTTGTTGTTTAAAGAGCGCACAAAGCACTGAGTTGATCTCGCCGCCATCTCAGCAAACGAATGCTTGCTACTGGAGTTGCCACCACTACTTAGTCGTCGTTAATTTTGTTGTTATTGCTGCTACTGTTGCTATTGTTGTTGTAACTGTTGCTTCTCTCACTGTTGTTGTCGTTGATATTGTTGCTGTCACTGGTGTAGTTGTTATTATTGTTATTGTTGTTGTTGTTGCCTTTGTTATTGTTGCTCCTTATTTACAGTTCTAATAAAAACTAAGAGTAATACAAATCGTTTCCGACAAAACCCAATAAACCTTTGGGAGCCAATGCGACGCATGAATGAGCCGCCGCCGCCGCCATAACCACCAATACCACCACCACCACCACCACCACCACCACCACCACCACCACCACCACCACAACTATTGTCCACAAGGGATAAACACAAAACTAAAACGAAATTACAAAAACAAGGGACAGTGAGGATTAATACCAAAACACGTGTAAATACTAAAAAAAAACAAACAATAACAATTAACAATAAAATTTAAACTATAAAATTCCCCAAAATGGAGAACCGTCCAAGGGCAACCAGGGAGCGCAACACATCCTGGTCACCCCGATCGCCAAGGGTACCTCAGGCAGATACCCATCTCCTCTTCATTCTCTCTAGCCTACAAGTACATGCTCAGAGTAGGCCCATTCACACGGGCCACCCTCGCCACATTCACCCACCTTTCAAAACAAAAGGGTGCATCACTTCCCTCTCCACCCCCACTTTCCTTTTCAAGTAGAACTTGAAAAACTCGATGAGGGCTTGGCCGAAGAGGAAGATATCTTTCTTCAGTCCTTTCAACCTCGTCTATCACACAACCTCTTTCGCCATAGCCACCAGACAGAGAAAAAATATCTGCTTTTCCCGGCCAAAATAAGGCGGCGGAGCAATCCTCACGATGGACTTGGCCGACAGCCAGATCTGCCCTACACACGACAGCAGTTGTTCGACAAAGCTCAACAAGTCAGCAATGCCCGAACACTGGACGACACTGGACGAGTGCATGACGAACGGTTTCCTCACTCTACGCACATCTCGAACAAGTCCGTCTAATAGCACTTCCGTACCTGTAGATCTCCTCTCGAACACGCAGAGACCCCTTCGGGTCAAGGATTTCTAGAAATTCTCTGTAGGTCCTGGTCAGAAAGTCTTCCGGAAAGACCAGCCGATTAATCTCCCCCGACGTCCAGAGATTACCCGAGGACGTCATCGCGCTTGCCCGCCACAAATTCCCTATAAAAACTCTGCGGTGGAACTTCCACTGACCGCATTGCTCGACTGGCAGAGGGCTGTGAGCGCTTGGCGACACTCCAGGTGCCAAGTGCCCTGTCTCGGTCTGTGCTAGATCCAGAACTGCAGAAAATCCTATTTGAGAAACGGCGACCACACCTGCTCACCGTCAAGGAATTGCTGGAAATTCCACAGCCTCAGCGCATATCTGTGCATCATTAGCCACGACATGCCCAGTCCTCCACGCAGTGGCTGCTCTACAGTGCAAATGCACCGTCTGACTTGCGGAGCCCACCACTTTCACAGAAAGTTGTAGAGTAAGCACTCCAGCTTGATCAGCAACGAAGCAGGGTAAAGCATGACGGTCAGGCGGTAGGAGACGACGGAGGTAATGCACGCATTCGCCACCTCCTGTTGACCTTTCAGGGACAGCTTCCTTTCGGTCCATTCCTGGGTGAGACTGGCCACTCTGCTCGTCACATCCTCCCAGTTCTTGTCCACTTGGAGGTTCGGACCAAACCAGACTCCAGGCAATTTGACTGGTTATATTTCTGTTCAGCGCCCCATGACGCTGTGGGGCGGCATGGACTTGCTTCTCTGGGTGCTGAGTCGCAGACACACCGACTTCACCTGGTTAATCGTTGCCCCTGTCACCGCTTCGTACTTCCTTAGGGTAGTGCTGATCACCTCGATTTCTGAGATGTCCGACACTATCAGTTTAATGTCATCCTAGTTCACGCGGGGTGCCCCTCGAAACATCCAGCTTCCTTAGCAATGGCTCGAGAGCCAGCACATACTGAGAGCCAGCACGTACTGAGTGAGCATCCTTGATGGACCGAACGTGCGATGCTAAATGAATCTACTCGTGGCTTTTATATTAGGGGTTCCCATGTTGTGAGGGAAGCTTTCCCTAATTTTTTAGTAAGTTTCAAGCGACATACGCACCATCATCAACGTTTACGGAACTTTAAAAATACTGGTGCCAAAAATCACCTCCTTACTTTCAATATCCTTACTTCATGCTATGAGGGCTATAAATTATTCGTTGACTCTCCTCACTAGCATGAAGTTTAGTTTGGTGTCTGTGTGGTTGTTGTTGTTGTTATGATGTTGTTGTTGTGTGTGTGTTTTCCTTTTGTGGGTAGTTGTGGTTGTGGTAGTGTTGGAGATGCTGGTGGTGATAGTGGAGGTTGTGCTGACGATTGTGGTACTGGAGAGGTTGGTATTGTTATAGATGTGTCTGTGGGTGTATTTTCTGTGTTTTCTTTGGTGTGTATGTTGGTATGAGACAAGATGTTCTTTTTGTGTTCTACAGATACTGATACCTCTGCTTCGGGAAGCAAAGGTGTCAGTATCTGTAGAATCTGTCTCGGATATGGGTGGGACCGTCTATGTGAGCGTTTGTATTTAAAGGAGACGAAGAAAGATGGTGGTGGTAGTATTTTTGCTGCTGGTGTTGTTGTTGCCGGTGTTGGTTTTGTTGTAGCAGCTGCTGGTTTCACTGTTCCTGTTGTTGATATTGCTACTGCTGTTGGGGTTGGTACCTTTTGTTATTCGCTGTTGGTTTTATTCTTATGGATTTTGGGTGCCTGGTGTTGGCAGCAAGGATGCCTTGTGGTTCCGTATCTTTTGTAGAGGGCAGAAAGCTCTAAAGTCGCCTGTTTCCCCATATAGATGGCAACGAGGCCTTCTGCCCTCAACCATAACATGCAACTCCCCTCCTCCCGGAAGGTGAATGAGGTCTGGAATCTTGTGGATGTTATCTGATCCCAGATCTCCATACTGATCCCAGACCAATTTTCACGTCTGGTTCGTTTCACCTATAGGAAGCTGTTACTTTCTTCTAGGACGATGCAGGCTAATATTCACCGAGATCTTAACTCTTACCGTCTGTCTTCCTAAATATGATGGGTGGAGAATATACTTATCGCTCCGACAGGGTACCACGGAGCGTTTGACGATCTGGGCTTCACTCTTAATGATCACTGAAATACCCGCAAATTGCCTGGTCCTCGCGATGTGCTGTATGTCGGGCATTGTTTCCTTCAGTGCTTTTTCTACGTCAGTCTGACTTGCTAACTCCGGCCGTTTTGTGTTTGTGGATACGCATTTATATATTACTGTTTTTTTTTGTATTTCTGCCAACACCTCGGATGGGATTTACAACAACACATCAGCCCATGATTTACCTAATTTGATAAGTTTGGCCGCTTGGGCCAGACATATGTCTTTATGTAAAATGTTCATATTAAAAAGTTCAGTTCCTTTGGCAGCCGTGGCTGCGAATGTATTGTTGTTGTTATTGTTATTCACGTTGAAGTCGTTGTTGCCATTTGCGCTTCCGCAGTTGTCGGTGTTGCTGTTGTTCTTGTTTTTTGGTTCCGTCATATTTTATGTTGTTGTAATGGTGGTGGTGGTGATAGTGTTGGTGGTGGTAGTGGTGGTGGCAGTGTTCGTGGTAGCGTTGTTTTCATTGTTTTTGTTTTGTTGGTTGATGACTGCTGTGTTGACGTTAATTTCATAGTTTGAATTTATTTCCCGTGCTCCTTTTGACTTAGGACTTGATGAGTGTTTACCTCCCCTTCCATATGAAGGGCGGGAGCGCGGGACTCTGACGTATGTTGCAACTCTCTATTAGAGCTACCTTTGACTTCTTTTTTCAAGGCAGACATCGCCATGTTTTTTAAAATATTACTTTTCAAAACGAAATTGAACATTTTCTTGCCAAATTTGTGCCTCCAAATGTATAAACCAACCAATCCAAGGTGGTTCTGGTAGCCTTAACAAATCTTTTATAACAAAATTAAAACAATGAACAATTTTTGAAAACACAAATAGACAAACTTACTAGTGATCCAACGAGCATCAACAACAACAGCAGTACCAACAACAACAACAGCAGTACTAACAACAACAACAACAACAACAACAACAAGGAAGCAGATTAATAGTCGTAATTCTTTTAAGAAGTTAAACCTTAATTATCATCACATCTATATTATTGAAAATTTTGAAAAAAGAAGTAAATTTCGACGTAAACATTACGTTTTTCATAATAAATGCTAATCAAGTTCAGTAAATCTTATTTTAGGCTTACCTGGCGTAGTGGAAGGAGTGCATTTCTTTTCGGGACACTTTTTTTCAATTGTCTTGCAACATTCTGCTTTTTCCTTTGTCTTGCAACACTCTGGTATTTCCTTTGTCTTGCAACAGTCTGCTTTTTCATTTGTCTTGCCAAACTCTTCTGTTTCATTTGTCTTGCAACAGTCTGCTTTTTCATTTGTCTTGCCAAACTCTGCTTTTTCCTTTGTCTTGCAACAGTCTGCTTTTTCATTTGTCTTGCAACAGTCTTCTTTTTCATTTGTCTTGCAACAGTCTGCTTTTTCATTTGTCTTGCCAAACTCTGCTTTTTCATTTGTCTTGCAACACGCTGCTTTTTCATTTGTCTTGCAATTGCATTTTATGGAATTGTTCTGTTTTTCTGAAAGAAAAGCTTTTCCTGATTTTAAAGTATGTTTTAATACACCCTTCCCCCCACAGGATATTTACTCTCTATCCATATGATTAACTGTTTTCTGTTGCAGAACAAGGACAAAAGTCATAATCTATTAACACAGTATAATGTTTTAGCTATGCAGTATTTCTGCTAAACAGTTAAACACATATTTAATACTATACGCAATAATAAAATCCATTCTAGTTCTGACTTCATAACTTTGCTTACACAACACTAAGTGCGACTGCATCTCTGTTCTGTTTAAATCAAGGTCACTGGCTTCGATAATATCCTATCTATTACTCCCAAACAATGCTCAATAAAGTTATCCCTTTATCGTCACCAAACACTGAACAGGAATACATCTCAATCTTTGGAAACACAATACAATGTTCTATCCTCGTCCTATTGCACTCCCAAAATCTCAAGAGTGATGAAAGCTATTAAAAACCATCTCCAACACTTTGAATCGCCCTCTGTCGTCTTTCGTAAATAATCATTTTGGACACAATATTTTTTTAATGAAACGGTGATCAATTTAAAGGTATAATTCATTGCATCCTGTTTGAAAAACATCATTTAGTATTACCTGCATCGGTAGTGTTAGAGCACTTCTTTCTCGTACAAACTACAATTCCTTCCCCCTTGCAAGTGCAATGATTGCATTTATCATCAGCTAAAAACGTCTCCTCAGATTTGTATTCTCGTCCACGGTAGCGGCACGATTTGTTTGGGCTATGAGTTTTCTGTGTTTCTGAAAGATTACACGAATACAAGATGAATGTGAAGTTACCATTTCACACACACACACACACAAACACACACACACACACACACACACACACACACACACACACACACACACACACACAC
>JAOPUL010218653.1:0-12934 GCA_027564515.1 Octopus rubescens | reverse complement strand
CACGCAGTGGGATTGAACCCAGAACCATGTGGTTGGGAAGCAAGCTTCTTACCACACAGCCACGCCGCACCTATATAATTATCAATATATGGATTATACAATAATTATCAATATATGGATTACACGAATCTAGTGAGACTCAATAAAAAGCTCCTACATGTATTATTCTACAAATAATAATAATATGTAGTACGATACAAGGAGTGTATAGAGTAATAAAGAAAGAAAGAGAGAAACATATATGATGAAAATATTTATGATGAAGATTTATTTAATCATTGGAAAACAAAACTACGGCCATTTCCAAAGCCCATAAATAAACAACCTATATACATGTTAAAGGCACCTGGTACACTCTCTTGAGTGGTTGGTGTTAGGAATGGCATCCAGCTGTAGAAACCAAGCCAAAACGGACTGGAGTCTGGTGCAGAGAGCTGCACCAGTCTCCAGCTTGCCAGTCTCCAGCTTGCCAGTCTCCAGTCAATTCGTCTAACCCATGCCAGCATGGAAAGCAGATGCTAAATGATGATGATAATGATGAATAGACTTCTTCATCAGGTTTTTATGAGTCCAATGTAAAAATGAAATCAAAACAGTGTTTGGAATGCAGCATCAGAATTTAAGTGATTTACGTATGGAAGACAATACGGATATAATTAAAATAAACCAGAGTGTTTTTAATGTGTCTTGTGCAGGCTCCAGCTTGGCCGGCTCCTGTGGTACAGTCCCACCCATGCTAGCATGGAGAATGGACGTTAAATGATGATGATGATGATGATGATGAAATTAGTAATACATATATATATATATACATTATAGATACTCCAAAGCATTCTTTAACACCCTCCTAACAGTTCTCCCAATCCTCTGCCCTGAATTCATACTTTATATGTTTACTATATATTAGATATATGTATTTTACACTCACACACAGATATAGTCATGGCAAGGTTCCTGTTCACAGCTCTGGACACCGTGGATAGGGGCACATTGCGTTTCTTTGCAAGAGTTGTCATGCATGTGGATGGGTTGGCTTCAATCGAGCGTTTGAGGCCAGTGAGAAACTTTGGATCGCACTTGGAATCACTTCGAGTCTTGTGTTCTTTTCTCTCAATCTTTCCCTTTTGGAAGTTTTGTCAACTTAAGAACATTATTGGCAGTGTGCCAAAACAACAATGGCGGAACGATTCTGTTGTTCCATGACTTTCTGTTGTTGAATCAGTTCACTATTTACCTGAAAAATAAAGAGGATTAGATATTCAAGCAAGCAAGGTTTTGTCAAAATGTGAAATGTTAAACCTACTAAGTCAACTGCTTAAAATTGGTCTCAATTTATCTGCAAGACCCTGTAGATAGAGTTTGGAGCCTTGGTTGTTGAAAAAGTTGGACCATACAAGCCCGTATGGTCCAACCAAGGCACCAATCTTTGCCTGTATTCATCCATCATCAGACTGATGGAGATTTATTAATGTGAGATGTGGAAAAAACACAGCAGAATCTATAGAGCTGCAGTTGTCTTCCACAGACACTACTTTAGGTTGCAACCATATCATGAATGAAATCATGGAAAGGACCAGGCTTGGTAACTTACAGGATACCGTCACTGTGAGTCAGTGGAAGATTCTTGACCATGTTCATGAAGCGACCAGTATGAGCCTCTTTTGAGTGAAAGCCAGTGATTGGGTATTGGAGGCGAGCCAGGCCATTCTATATGAGATTTAGGACTGTGGTGGAGGAGCTTATAGATATGAGCCTCTGTGTGTGTATACATACTATGTGTATAATTATATATACATACACACATACACTTATATATAATATTGGTTTCAAATTTTGGCACATGACCAGCAATTTTGGGGGAGGTGGTAAGTCAATTATATCAACTCCAGTGCTCAACAGTTACTTATTTTATCCACCCTGAAAGGATGAAAGGCAAAATCGACCTCCGCAGAATTTGAACTCAAAACGTAAAGTTGGATGAATATTGCTAAACATTTTGCCTGGCGGGCTAACAATTCTGCCAGCTCGCCACCTTACACTCATGCATAATATTATATAATGAAAGTTAGTGATTCATTACTACTTAACTTAGTTTCACACAGATGCATGCAAAGTATATCTGACTTTTCAGACTCATTTCATAAATGGAGATTCAATTGCATAATTTAGCTCCCTCCAAATTTTATATATCTCCTTAAACATAATCAAGAATTTCTTATCCCTTGTAAGGCATCACTTCCTACCAACACAACACAAATACCAAAAGCTGTTTAATGCACACAATTTTATGGTTAGCTATTCTTGCCTAAACATCACCACTTTCATAAAATACCTCAGTTTGAAACACACATCTGTACAGCATCATCCCAGCAGCTATATTGCAACTACTGAAAATAATCCATTTGTCTGCTCAGTTGTTGAACATAGTTACTCCATATATTAGCAGTCAGAGGAATGATACAGGTTTACTGCTAATATCTTCAAGAGCTCTTACATTCAGTAGCTACACTCATTTAGGTCTAGAAATGGGGAAATTCCACTTCAATATTCAAATTTATTTGGAAGGTTGAGACCAAAGGCATCACTACTTTGCAACAACATGGAATATTGACAGAGCTACCAAATATACCAATAGATTGTGCTACTGTGGACTTTGCCAATCTGAAAAGTTCCAGAGGTTGAAACAGCTTATAATGTCCTTCAGTAGGAAATATGAGGTGTTATCTAACTCTCATCACAGACAGGTGTTTCTTTTTAAGAACTTAAAGCTGGCTAAACATATTCTGCTAAGCACCATAGACTTAAATTCCTGAGCATGAGCTGCAAAGAATAGCCAGTCTCATCAATGAATAAACACTTTCATTAGATAGTCTTCCTTACAATCCAATGGGACTGACAGCATCTTAACTCTTGTGACATACCTCAACCAATAAGGAACAACTACGACGGAGACTTGCAGTTGAATCTTTACTCATAAAATACATCTGAAAGATCACAGGTGTATTTTGTGTGTGTTTTAACTAATGCAGTAATGCATCATTGACTGGTTAATTATATAAAGATAATTATATATTTAATTATATAACATAACAGGGTGGTGAGCTGGTAGAATCATTAGCATGTTGGACAGAATGCTTAGAAGCATTTCTTCTGGTTTTACGTTCTGAGTTCAAAAGCTGCTGAGATTGACTTTGCCTTTTACAAAATAAGTTTACCTTTGATAAAATAAGTAACTGTTGACCACTGGAGTTGATGTAATCAACTTCTTACTCACCTCAAAACTGCTGTCCTTGTACCAAAGATTAGAAAGAATTTATATAACATAAATTCTACAGAATGTATTGAGTGCTCATTTTTGTTTGTCCATTCATTTATTATCAGGTTTGCTTTTCCATGCTAGTATGGGTTGAACTAAGCATTGGGGTCTGAGCCATTTTTTGTATTTGGAGTTACTACCTTTCTGGAGGGATCAGAGAATGTCTTGCTCATAGGTTATATTTTTTAGTATGGTTTCTATGGCTGGATATCCTTCTTTTAATACAGCCTTAGACTAAATTATTATAATTTTATTGTTTGTGTAATGCCAACCACTTCACAGGGTATGCAATGCACATTTTATGTTATTTGCACTCGAGAGGTTGTCTCACCTCCTGGCAAAACTTTAAAAAGTTCACTCTTCCCTGTGTTGTCCCTGTCCATTCCCTTATTCCCCTCACTACTAGATGAGAAGAGAACCAGAGCAGAGGAAAGAGTAATACATACAAATATATACATTTTCTATAAGATTTTGTGGTGAGGTTGGTATTGTGCTGTGTGTATAACTGCATAGATTACTGTGTATATGTGAGTGTTTGCACTTACTACTGGCATGTGTACATATGACTGTACCTAATAATGTGTGTTTGTAGTTTCATATATAGTGAATATGGGTTATTCTATGTGAAATCAACATATTCTTTTCATCAATCCTCTTGGATTTTTCTTCAAGCTAGACATATTGCTCTTCTAGAATAACAAATCAGTCAAAATCTCACATTTCTAGGCCCTCTGGTTTCTTTAATTTTTTTTTAGGGTGGATAGGGGCTAATTTTGTTTCCACAAAGTCCACAAAGGTAGCTACAATTCCCTGCATATTTGTTCTATAAATTTGGTCTTTACATGATTTGTAAATTATTTTGTTTTAGATGTTACCTTTAATGTAAAACAAGCCACAAGTGAATGTTTTTTTGGAGGAAGTGAAGAATAGTGAAAAATGAGTTTTCAAAGAAACAGCTTTTCTTGAAATTTACTCAAATTGTTTTTAATGGTTTCTGGACTATTGAGATTGCGTGTATAAAATTTCATTCTAATTAATATTTGTTACAAAGGCTACTTCTGTCACTAATAGCTAACTTATACACAGCCTGCCAGCTTTTTGCAACATCAATGACTGTTTAGCCAGTGTTAAACTATATTGGTTTAACTGATTTTTTTGAACTGGTATTCGGTGTTTGACTGTTGCTGGTGATCTGCAATTTATGGTGAAATCACGTAATACGACAGTGCCATCCTCTGATACTGGCAAAATTTCATCATAATCATCATCATCATTGTTTAACATCTGTTTTCCAAGCTGGCATGGGTTAGACGGTTTGACAGGAACTTGCCAGGCTCCAATTGTCTGTTTTGGCATGGTTTCTACGGCTGAATGCCTTTCCTATGGCCACTCATTTTACAGAGTGTGCTGGATGCCTTTTATGTGCTACTGGCATGAGTGCATTCTATGTGGCACCGGCATGAGTGCATTCTATGTGGCACCGGCATGAGTGCATTCTATGTGGCACCAGCATGGTGCATTCTTTGTGGCACTGGTACCTGCAAAACAAAAACCTCTCAGCTGGGAGAGGGAGTGGGAGCATGGTCATAAAGGACATGCCTGTATGTATGGATGGCTGCGATTTTACTTAGCTTGATGTGTCTTCTCAAGTACAGCAAATGATCAGAAGTTTTGATCCCTTGTCATCTCAGTGAGGCCCAGCATCTGAAGATCCTTTCTCACCACTTCATCTCATGTCTTCCTGGGTCTACCTCTTCCACAGGTTCCCTCCACAATTAGAGATCAGCACTTCTTTATGCAGTTGTCCTCATCAACTGACAAAGTCTGTACTTTTTAGCATTTGTCGTATACATGAAATGATTTTTGGGGATGTTTACCACACTCTACGGCATTCTAAGTTAGGTTGGCTGTGCTAATTAATATTTATTCTGGAGTGTAACCGGGAAGCCAGGTTGGAACAATCTGAATTAAGTCTTCAGTAGCACTCAAAATATTGTGTGCCAGTATTTATTTCTGTATGTGTCTAGTCTGCATGTATTACTATATGTGTTGCTGTGTGTGTCTTTGTATGCATGTATTACTGTGTGTGTGTGTGTGTGTGTGTGTGTGTGTGTGTGTGTGTGCATACATGTCATTGTCTATGTGTGTATGTTTCTGCACATATTACTATGTCTCTGTGTGTATACATATATTGCTGTGTGTGTGTCTGCACAGATTACTGTATGTATGTATGTATGAGGCCCCTTTCTCTCTCCTTTTAGGTTTGTTCGTTTTCATTAAATGTATTGTCACCTCCTGCTTCTCTTTGTTCACATCTGCCAATTGTAGTCAGGATATTGTTGAGCAAGTTCCTTTACTCACTTTTCCATGATAGTCTAAAAGTGTTTGTGTAGGACACAACACAGAGATGAATTAGGAGAGGGAGAATAGTTAGTGTGGAGGTGGGTAAAGTAGACAGTGGGTATGAGGTGGGGAGGCAGGGTTTAAATAAATGTAGGTTAGTGAGAGAAACTAAAGGATTACAGATTGAATAAGTGGAAGGAAGGGAGGCAAGTGTGTGTGTGTGTGTGTGTTGCTACAGCTGACATTTTCCATTAACAATACTACTGTTATTACATTGTTCCCACATAATCTGTCCCTGAAAACCTTCTTAATGTGTTTGTGTGTGTTTAAATTTAGTAAACAAGTCTTTATTTTAATTTTGCACATACACGTATACATATATACATACACGCATACATATATACATACACACACATATATGCATACATACACACATGCATACATACACGCACACATACATGCATACATACACGCACACATACATGCATACATACATGCACACATACATGCATACATACACGCATACATACAACAGAAAGAGTAGATTTGGCGGTATTTGATATCAGTACTTTTAAGATAACCAAATCAGTTTGTCAGCTCCCATGGGGCCTATTAATATGTAAGTTAACTGGGACAATGAGAACCAAGTGCAGTACTGGTTATGACAATTGCTTGTTCTTTTAGAAGCAGGTGGGGGTGGACTCCCTAAACAATTAATTAAAGTGGCTTGCTGTACTTATTTATATATTTAATTCTTTCATTATCAGTGATTGCTGAAATACACCCTATCTCTGTGTTTCAATGAATTTTTAAAAATAATTTCAAAATTCAGGAATTTAATAAAATTTAGGCCAGTGGTTCCTAACCATTTTTTTTACCTATGGACCCCTTTGATTTCTATTTTCCTTGGGTAGACCCCACTAGCCATTCAATGTTTAAAAAACTCTGTTATATTTTTGTAATTAGATACTATTAGGAATTGTATAAAAAATACTTGAAATATTTTGCGTAATGTAGGAGCATAAACAATTTATTGCACATAAATTTTAACAACAAAATCTTATATGGATCCCCAAGGGCTATATGAACCCTGGTTGAGAACCACTGATTTAAGACCTCCATCAGTTAAATTGACTATGTACTGGTACCTATATGTTCTTGCCTGGGTAAGGTTTTTCTTTGCAAGACTAGCAGTTGTCCACATGTGCAAGCCTCCTCTCTCCATGCCATCAGTGTTGACCAAGTAAAGGTTTTTCTTAACCCTTTAGCATTCAGATTACTCTGTCAAATATAATGTTTATTTATTCACATTGTTTTGAATTAAGCATGCATTATCTCGTAGCTTTGAGATTTCAATGATGTGGTTGAATATTTTTGAATGACATTGTAGGGTAGGTGTGAGACGTCAGACCTGGCCAGTTTGAACATAAAACAAGTAGAATATTTGGGCTTGATATGGCCAGTTTAAATGCTAAAAGATTAAAAGGTTGATTCACCTTGGCATTAACATCATCACAGACATTGGTCAGAATGCAAAGAGCAGGTGTTGATATTGCAAGACATCTTGTGTGATGCTCTAATATCATGGACTAATAAATTATTTTTTTTATTGATCTCAGAAAGATGAAAGGTAAAATTGATCTTGGTGTTATTTGAACAGTGAGTCGAAACCAATAACACAAGTTAATTCTGTCCAGCACTATAACGAGACTGCCAAAACATTATGACTGGTGTTTAGTACATCAAAAGATTCTGAAAGTAAAACTTTGATGAAAGTTTTTAATTTCAATATGAAGACTTTGAAATGAAACATTTTTGTATCATTAAACCAGAATCCATCTCAGGTGGTTTGATATCAAAAAGTTCACTTAAGTTACTAAGTTAACCTAAGGGCCAGTTTGTATGTAGAAGTTGCAATACTGACCAAAATACTAACATATAAATTACTCTCTTGCCATTGTGTTGGAGTCTTATAAGCAAGATGCTTCTTTGTAACCTATTTTTCTTTCTATAGAATTATTTTGCATGTTATGACATGGGTTCAAATGTTACACCTAAGTAAGGAATGACATAAATGATATATTGAAATCAATGCTTTGAAGATCTAAGACACCTGTGCTTGTCCCTCTGTCATGTTAGCCTCTCAGCACCTGGTATAAATCCATCTCCCCTCCCTACCCCCTCCTCCACTTAGTCATGGGGGCTTTTCTATTTACTATTTTCTTTTTAGTCTTGCAACTTACTTGGTGACCTCATTAGTGCCAGTGGCATGACAAAGCTCATAGCACATACTGTAAGGTGGTTGGCATTAGGAAGGGCATCCAGTTGTAGAAAACATGTCAAAGTTGACACAGCCATGCAACTTGTCAGATCCTATCAAACCATCCAACCTATGCCATCATGGAAAATGAACATTAAATGATGATGATGATGATGATGAAATAGAAGTAAAATCATTTTCAAAACATAGAATTTCCATAAATTTCCGTTCTTTCTCAAATCATGGCAATAAATAAGATTGCCAATCTGGGATTGTTATTTATGAAACTAGAAACCCTTTGAAAATAGCGTTGGTACATTTTGGTACAATTTGCAGAACATTTTTGACAGACATAAAGGCATATTCTAGGGTAGAAAGATTGGACATAGTGGTTAGTCTGGAACCACAGATGAAACAAGGGTGACTGAAGGTGGAAAGGCAAGTGGGCAGAGGCTGGAGGAGGTACGAGACTAGCCAGTTCTGAAGAACAGATGCCATTAAAGTAGTGATAGAAAAGGCAGAGAGAGGAGACAACACATCTGTAGGACAGAGGCTGCAGCATATCTGTTAGTGATTTAATGCCATGCATTTAAGTGGTCCTTCTCTGGATGTGGTCCAGGATGTCTGTGAGAAATAAGCGTGTCATGACAAGAAGATTTTAATGGTTTCAGTGGGGCACTTTTGTCAGAGAGGAAATGAGTTCTTTCTCAAACTTCTTTCATACTATGAATTCTAGTGAACAACTCTTGCCGATCTTTAAAGATATTTTATGTTACAGAACATAGTGTAAACTTACATTGTGCATCTCTACTGAACTGGGCAGCAGGGTACATTCTTGACCCTAAGTCTGCTTGGTACAACATCAGTTATATTGTAGTTATAGATGTATTCATAGTGCATCTCAACTGAACTGCAGAATGTACGCCTGCTCTAGCAATTCTAGGAAAATATCTTCAATTTTACAAGTAAATCATGAAAAAAATAAATGAACAATTGTGAAATATGTTTCAGTGCTATTAAAAGCCTCATTGAATTAGTGCATGCTTATGTAGTAGTGATTTGAAGGTGAACCACTAGGTAACTGGTCAGACATCATGAGTAAACCACAGTGGTTTCACATGATTGGTCTATTAAGCAGACAATCAGTGTGAAGCCGTCACATGATTCAAATTTCTAGAATCTTCTGCTTGTACCCTATATAAAACCACTTTTGGCACTTAAACTCTTTTCAGAGTGTTGGAAGACAGCTGAGCGATATGCACCTCTACTCTAACCAGATGGCTCATGCAGACGGCTAAGACAAATTACAGAATGTTGAGGCAGCTGCATGTTGTGTCTCCATTCTTGCCACAGCCAGGTAGTTAAGACAGATGGCAGATAGTTGACTGAAATCTCCGTTGCCCCAACTGTTTCCAGTTATAATGGGCCAACCACAGATTGCTGTATCAGTAAGCTTGCCATAAACCCCGAGCAATATGCCTCTCCTAGTATGTAATTATTGTTGTTATTATTTGTCACCAACTCAACCAGTCATCACCTTTGACCAGCCAACAAAAACCCCCTCGCAACAGTTAAATTAAAGAAAATTCTATTAAATATGCAGCAAATTGTAATTATATATATTGTGAAAATGTAATTATAAGTATTAAAGTAAGATACAAACTAACCTTTTTTAAGAACTGAATAAAAATGTAAAACAACTTCTTTAAGAATTTAAGAGCATAATAAATATAGTAGTTGGTGCAAGTATGCCTGTGTGGTGCAGAATTTGCTTCCCAGCCATGTGGTTTCAGGTTCACTGCTTGAACAAATGTTTTCTACTATGGCCTTGGTCAATCAAAGCTTTGTGTGTTGATTCGGTAGATAGAAACTGAAAGAAATCCATTATGTGTACGTGTGTGTGTGTGTATGTGTCTCTTTGCCTTGACATCCTGTGATAGTTGTGAATGAGTGTCACTGTCACAGTATTCTGCAAAACCATATCTGGCCAAGGGGAATTATTACTTTGCTTGCAAACAGATGTGGGTTGCTGACTGGAAGAGCATCCAGCTGCAGAAAACCTGCCTCTGTTCGATCCATGCAAGCATGGAAAAATACATCATCATCAAGCATCTGCTTTCCATCATGCTGGCATGGGTTAGACAATTTGACTGGAACTGACAAGCCAGAGAGCTGCAGCAGACTCCAGTTCGTTTTGGCTTGGTTTCTATGGCTGGATGCCCTTCCTAATGCCAATCACTCTAGAGAGTGTACCGGGTGCCTTTAATGTGTCACCGGCATGGGTGCCTTTAATATGTCATCAGAACAGGTACTTTTAATGTGGCACCAGCACATGAATGTGATTTTTAATGCAGTGTCTTGTGACCTTCAGGGAGAAGGTCACAAGACACTTAAAGACCTAGAAGGCTGCAGATTCCTCTCTGCTGGACTAAATAAATACCTTAATCTTAATTCTTAACTGACTTTTCGAAATTTCAATATTTGTGTGATGTTATGATGCTGTGTGTTAGTCAGCTTAAAGTCTGTTTTCTGTAACTGCTCAACTTCCTCCCACATTCTTCACAGAGACAGTCTTTAAGATGCAAAGAAATCTTTGCAGTAATTTTGTAGAGATGATTCTGCGGAACAGCAACCACAAATCTTTCATTTATCTAACAATGAAACATAAAATACCACTTTTTCTCTTTTTTTTTTCAGTTTGTTAGCTGTACATTATTTTCTTAAAAATCTATATAATGATCTCTCTCCTGTCCCTTCTCTCTCTCTCACCACCTACAGTTCTCTTTGAAATCAGATAATTTTTTATTTCATTTTATTTTATTTAAAAAAAAAAACATTTGTTGTTTGTCTGTCACATCACTTTCTGTTTCGAAGACAGAGTAGAAAAAAAGTCAATGAAAGAACTAAATTTTCTACAATGTCCTCTACCTACCACATTGCAGCTTTTCTGAACAGACACTTGAAAATAAAATCAAGCCATGTATAGAGATGCGTGCATGCATACATACATATGTGTGTGTGTGTGTGTGCACGCACATATTTTTGTTTGTTTACCATCCGTTTTCCATCCTAGTATAGGTTAGATAAATATTTTAATAAGCATTGTTTTACAGCTGGATGCCCTTCCTGCTGCTAACCCTTATATGTTTCTCAAGTAAGGGATCTCTTACTTCTCATGTCTTCAAAGGTGCGAAGTTCAGCAGAAGTGACAACAAAAACGCTGCTGGTAGCTCACAACTTTATGCATATATATATATATATAAGTGCAGATGTGACCGTGTGGTGAGAAGTTTGCTTTCCGACCATATGATTATGGGTTCAGTCCCACTGCATAGCACCATGTGCAAGTGTCTTCTACCATAGCACCAATTTGACCAAACTCTTATGAGTGGATTTGGTTGACAAAAACTAAAAGAAGCCTTGTTGTATAATATATGTATATCTGTGTGAGTGTTTGTGTGTTTGCATCTCCTTGTCTTGATGTTGTGTGTAGTTTTAAATGATTGTCACTGATATATAAGCACTGACATTCATTTCCAATATACTGCGAGTACATGTCTGGCTGTGAGGAGATATGACTTTGCTTGGAAACAGGTGAAGGTTATTGACAGGAAGGGCATCCAGCCATAGAAAATCTGTGTCAATAAATTCTGTGTGACCCATGAAAGCATGGAAACGTGAACGTTAATATGAAATAAATGAATATATATATATATTGTTATTATTATTAGCTATATTCAGGCAGCGAACTTGTAGAATCATTGGCACGCTGGGCAAAATGCTTAGTGACATTTCATCTGTCTTTATGTTCTGAGTTCAAATGCTGCCGAGGTGAACTTTGCCTTTCACTCTTTCGGGGTCGATAAAATAAGTACCAGTTGAGCACTGGGGGAGGGGGGGTCAATGTAATCAACTTCCCCCTGCCCCCGAAGCTGCTGGCCTTGTGCCAAAATTTGAAACCATTATTATTAACTATACTTATATATATCACTATATATTATGCATATATTATTGCTCTAAATGTGAACAAAAATATACTTTTATTGAACTCTCTTGTTAATCACTTTGCACAAAAATGTATTTTAATATAACTCCAAAATATTTATATAATTACTGTCTGTGTATGCAGATACCCACATGCATACTTACACATACACACACACTTGTTTTCCTAATTTATTTTTTTAGCTTTGTTCCAAATTTTTTTTTATTTAAATCTGTAGAAACAATCTTTTGATTAATGGAAATAGCATTATCCACTCTGGGATTGTTTCAGCAACAATAATTTCTTCTTCTTTACTCTTTCATATTTTCCTTCTTTCTCTCTCCTCAGTTGCACTTCATTTTGCTCTCTCTCTCTCTTTGTCTCCTTCTTCCTCTCCCTCTGTGTCTTCTTCCTTCTCTCTCTGTCTCTCTTTCATCAGATTATTCTAGTTTTAGAGTTAGCTCTGACAACCCTTTGGAAATATTCCAACATTTAAGATTGTTGAGGTAAGCAGAGTAGGGGAAGTGTATAAACTATATATATATGTGTGTGTGTGTGTGTGTGTGCGTGCGTGGACAACGAGTAGAAAGAATAGCTATCAACCTCTATTTAGTTGGCTTGGTTATTTTATTGGCCCTTAATGTGAACTTCTCTCTTGAATCTCCATCGATTCTTCATTGTACTCTCTCAAAGATGACATTGATGACTGAGAAACTTGGCTACAACATGATGATGCATATTCTGTTGAGTGGCCAGAGTTAGATCTGTATCCAGAAGTATAGATCATCCATAAACCGAATATTTATATCCAGTGAAATCGGTGGAATTTCAAAGTTTTCCTTGGGTTCCAGCCATCACTATTTCATTAGTTGCATTGATATATAAATGTGTGTGTATAAGTATATATATATATGTATGTATATGTATGTGTGTGTGTGTGCGTAAATATATATATATATAGGCGCAGGCGTGGCTGTGTGGTAAGAAGCTTGCTTCCCAACCACATGGTTCTGGGTTCAGTCCCACTGCG
>JAOPUL010217838.1:0-12941 GCA_027564515.1 Octopus rubescens | reverse complement strand
CAAGTGCATAAAGAAGCAAGTGCCCCCAACGCAAAAAATACTGTTGCAGCAAAACAATCTTCACTTGAAGAAACACGGGCATTAGCGCAACGAGTTGCCTCTCGCTGGAGTGTAGAAACTGCTGATGACAAAAACAGTCAGTCACCAGTTTCTTGGCCGTCTATTCACCTGCATATGCTTGGTATTACTCAGCAGATTGTTGTTATCTTCGCTCTACCAAGCGATGCTGATTTACAACAAGCCAACAAACTTATTCAAAGTATGCTCACAAAATCTGGTATTCGTGGGAATTGCTTGTTTCATCACCTGTTTGACTGGCCGCCATTTCCACAAAAAAATGTCAATCAAAGTATGGAAATTGCTGTTCAGTCATTTTCAAGCCTCATGCGCAGGTTCCATCGCCAAAATAATTGGCGCTGGCTATTACTACTTGGCGATGAAGCTGCTGATATGTTGCGTCAAGCGCAACCAGAGCAACAACAAGCTGATGCTCTATCCGAATACATGGGCATACCAACCATCGCTTCTTTATCCGTTACTGACATGCTTGAACAGCCAGAGCAACGAAAAGTCACTTGGCAACACCTTGCACCTTTGCGAGAGCATTATGGTGCATAGCACTAGGCTCGTACAGCCACCCATTTAAAAGGATTTTATGGACATACTACAAGTGATAACGCTTGCTGTAGTGCAAGGTATAACTGAGTTTTTACCCGTTTCCAGTTCGGCGCATTTGATTCTTACATCGTACTTTTTTGATTGGCACGATCAAGGGACATGGTTTGATCTTGCCGTACATATTGGCTCACTTTGTGCCGTTATGGTTTACTTTCGGCAGCGAATATGGCTTCTTTCTTATGGCTGGATCATGACGCTAGGCGGCAAAAAGAGCGTGTATGGCTCTATGTCGTGGATGTTGATAATAGCAACAGTGCCTGCAGCCCTGTTTGGCTTTTTTTTTGAAGATTTCTTTACCACCACCGCTCGCTCTATTCTTGTTATCGCACTTGCAAACTTGGTATTTGCGCTGTGCTTACTATGGGCTGATACAAGCGCCCAGCAAAAAAAGGATATTGAACAGCTGACGCTGCAATACGCCATCATTATTGGCCTAGCACAAGCTATTGCGCTTATTCCCGGCACCTCACGCTCTGGTATTACACTCACCGCCGCCCTTCTGCTTGGCTTTCGGCGCGATGCGGCTGCTAGTATTGCATTTTTGTTGGCTATTCCTCTTATCGCAGGTGCTGGTCTTTTTCAGTCCTTACGCTTGATAGGTGAAGTGGATGTTCCTTGGGGGTATTTCATCGCTGGTGCTTCCATATCAGCAGTAGTTGCCTATGCTTGCATCACACTTTTCTTGCGATTGATTGAGCGTATTGCTCTTTTTCCTTTTGTGCTATACCGTCTATTACTTGGCGGCCTGTTGCTCGGTATCTTCTTCATCAACTGATGAACAAATATCACTCTTTTTTGTATCCTTCCTGTTTTTGGCGGTTTCTGTAAAGTTGATCGTGCTCAAGTACCACCTGCTTTAACGCTTCCAAAGGTAGGTTGCCATCTATCACAGCATCCGCTTTCGCTAAGCGTTGTGATCGAGTGTATTGCCTACGCAGTAATACTTGTAGTTGCTGGCTGGTCATACCTTTCCTTGCAAGCGCTCTACGCTCTTGCACGCTTTCTTCAACATCTATCACCAGTGCGGTATCTACAATAGTATCAAAGCCAGCTTCAAATAGTAACGGCACGATAATTAAGCAATAGCCACTAGCATTTGGCATTATTGATGCTAATGCTTGTTCTTTAATATGCGGATGGAGTTGTTGCTCAAGCCAATGAAGCTCTTGCGGCTGTATAATTATTTGACGCAACTGCTGCCGCTCAATCGCTCCCTTTGTATCGACAATACCCTTTCCATAGCGTGAAACTATCGCTTTTTGGATTGTATGATTGTGTTGCAGTAACTGGTGTGCAATATCATCGGTATCAATAACTTGTATGCCTCTTGCGGCAAAAACTGCGGCAACTGTAGATTTTCCTGCGGCTATTCCTCCCGTAACGCCAACTTTCAACATATCTCTACTACTCTATAGTTTTTCGATCAAAAAAACAGCGTCGAAAGCGTATCAATAAGTTGGTTATCAATGAACCAACCATTGCCATAAAGTAGCGATAACCAAGCCGCAATAATCAAAAAAGGACCAAACGCTAGTGGATCGCTCAATGATTGACCGCTGATAACACGACGAAACAACAACCATATCAGCCCCGCTACTGATGCAAACAAAATAACGCCAGGCAAGGCAGCAACACCACTCCATGCGCCTATCGTTGCCAAGAGTTTAATATCTCCTCTACCAAGTGACTCTTTTCCTGTGAACCAAAAAAATGCCCAATAGAGCGCAAAAAAAGCACTGTAACCAACAATTGCACCCCAAAAACTGTTATCAAAAGGAACGAATATACCAAAGTAATTGCTTATGAGACCGAGCCATAATAAGGGCAGTAATACAACATCTGGAAGCAAATAGTGACGGGCATCAATCAACAGCAGTACCACCAAACCAAGGCAGTAAATAGCCGCAATGCCCGCTGCGATAGTGAACCCAAAATGGCCGTAACACCACAAAAACAACGCCATAACAGCAAGTTCTGTACAAGGATACAGCGGGGATATTGATTGACGGCATTTACTGCACTTCCCTAAACAAAGCGCATAACCTATCAACGGAATGAGCTGTAATACACCTATAGGCTTCTTGCACTGCGGGCAAAAAGAGCGCGGTTGCATAATGCCGATAGCATCTTCATCATCCTCGGCATAACCAAGCGCTTCATTTGCTGCCTTCTGCCAATGGGCTTCTAAAATATGCGGCAATCTATAAGCAATACAAGCGGCAAAGCTGCCGAAAACCAAGCCAAGTAATGCAATAAACAACCATACCACCCAAGGATAAAGCTGGGAAAGCTGCACCAAGGGTGTGTATTCGCCAAATACTTGCCAACTAGTCATCAAAACCCTCTAGTAATAGTGATGGAGTCAATCTACGAACTGTGGCAACAGTGAATACTGCGCTTGCGTCGTCGTCGTAACATAACCTATTTACCCATAAAAATATATGGTAGAATTCAATTCGCTACTGTGGATAAGCTGTGGATTTTTCGACTAACAATAAGGACGGACAGCCCGTTGATTCTGGTGAAGGCATTCCATTTAGCATGTTACTTTGTGCTTAGTTAGGCATGTAGAAAATGCGGCCTCTCTGGGTATTTTTTGTTGTATAACGGATACACTGGCTTCCTTATTTTCCTTTATCTCTTATGAAAAATACTGCACTGATAACCATTAGTACTATCAACAGTACTTGGACTTTACCGATCGGTAAAAAGTTGCGCACGACACTTTTTCTTTTTACTGGTTTGATTGTTTTATCTATTACTGTTGGTACTTTAGTTATCTACCAATTCAGTAGTCGTATCAACGCTCTTGAAACGCGTAAACAAGAGCTCATTGACAATGTTGTTTCCCTCAATTCAACTGCTGAATCATTGCAGCAAACTGTCCAATCACAAGAATTCACTTTATATAAGCTACAAGAACTGGAAGAACTCGCAGGTATTGATCTAGAGGATGCCAGCTACGATGGAAAGCTTACATCGCAACAACTTTCTAGCATCACAGAGAAAGATAGAAGCAAGATTCTTGAACGCATCACCAATGCTCGCCACACTATCGCTGAACGCAAATGGCTATTGCAAAATATCCCAAGCGGGATGCCACTCATGCGAAAAACCTATGTTACCAGTGCCTACGGAAGGCGTATTCACCCGATCACAAAAAAGAAACAAATGCACTATGGAACTGACATGTTTACCGGTATTGGCGATGATATTATTGCCACTGCAGACGGAGTTGTCGAATACTCCTCCTTCAACAGAGGTGGCTATGGACACTCTGTAAGAGTTCGCCATAACTATGGTTTTACTTCCCTCTATGCCCATTTGGATAAACGCCTTGTCAAAAGAGGGGATTTTGTTACCAAAGGGCAAGTCATAGGAAAATCTGGAAATAGCGGCATCTCTACTGGACCTCACTTGCACTATGAGATTTCTTTCCTTAAAAAGAAACTCAACCCTTACCACTTTACAAAATGGACGCTTGAAAACTATGAGTCTCTCTTTAAAAGAGATTCAGAGGTGCAATGGTCTACACTCTTCGATCAAGTGAAGCGTTCTATCAATAAAGCACAACACCAAGATATTTCGGTCGTGCCTACCTCCACATTCTAACGAAACCGTAACACCAGTAAATATACTTCGTTTATGCGCCAATACATACGCAGTATTGATATATTGAGCGTCAATAAACGAATAAATACCCAGTACAGGAACTACACATGAGCGCAGTACGCAACCTCTTCTCACACATGATGAATCCCTATGTAGGCATCGCAGGCTTATTGTTTTTCGTCGCCAATATTCATTACGAGTATGTACTCTACCATGTCAATACATACAAAATGTTCATGCTGGGGCTAAGTGTATTTTTACTCTATATTTTTCATGATGTTATGAATATTGGGACAAAAAAAAATCCACATAAAAATACCGTTAATATTGGCTCATGGCAGGCCGCTGCTTTACTCTGTTTGCCGCTCATCGCTACGCTTCCTGGGTATCTGTGGCACGGTTTTCATAACTACAATTTTCGCTACGAGCTGGTCACTGATATCTTTTTACTCTTGTGGTCTGTTTATCTCTTTCGCTCACTACAAACAACCGATCAACAGCTCGGCTTTTTTTCTTGGATAGTTCTGCTGGTCATTTTTTTAACTGGTTATTCTGTTCTTGAATTCTTGGGGCTCAACCCTCTTTCTGGTAATGGTATACCCACAAGACCAAAAGCAACCTTTGGCAACATCAACTATTTTGCTGGATTTCTTGCCACGTTAACGCCAATGCTACTGCTACTGAGCCTGCCAAGCGTCATCAGTACTGATAAGCACTACAGTCTACAATTTGATCGTAAAAAGATTTTTTTCGCCATAGGCTTCATTGGCCTCGTTATTTGTGGTGTTCTCGCACAAAGCCGTGCCGCTCTCGGTGCAACTGTTATCGCTTGTCTCATCGCCCTTTCTTTATGGGCTTATGTATTTCTGCGTGACCGTCACAGGCTGTATGTCGCCATAGGTATCACATCCTTTGTTACTCTCGCTGGTGTGGCTGTCGTCACCGCTTTTCTTCATCCTGATATACGAGAAGTCGTTATTCCTGGTCGATTTGTCAACCTCTTCCACGAAAATGCTTGGCAAGGAAGAACATCTCCACTTATCGCTGCTGCACGGGCATTTATGGAGTCTCCCTTTGTTGGCTGGGGACTTGGAAGTTCTTATAACCTCAATTTTCTTTTTATGCCGACAGATACCGAACTCTACCTCGGTAATCGTAGTTATAACCATGTACACAATGAGTTTTTGGAAATGTCAGAAGAAGGTGGCATACTTCTATTAGTTGTATGGTTTACCCTCATGATCGGTATTCTTTATAAGCTCTTTGGCATAGCAAAAAAACGTGAGAATCAAGCCACCAATAGAGCTATTGCCATTGGTTGTATTGCTGGCATACTCGCCTTTTATGCTCATGGCGTTTTTTCTGTTGCCCAGCGTATGATTGTTGCCAATTTACCCTTCTATTCACTCTTATCTATCGCACTTGTACAAATTTATATACATAGAGAAAAACCATACCTCTTTGCACTTCCGCAATGGCTAGGCAAACTATCACCAACAATATGGCGTTTTTTGCCTTCATCACTGCTTCTCGCTTCTGGATGGATGCTTTTTATTCCTATCGTTATCTCTTTTTACACCATGATTCGTATTTCACCAGAAATGAACAGTCTTGACGGCGTTGTAAAAATGGAAGAACACATGAAAAGCTGGCCAAATCCATACGGGCTTGACGATCTCATGACAAAACAACTCAATACTGGACGCTACAAGCAAATGTTTGAATCCGCTCAAACAGTCGCACAAATTGTTCCAGAATACCGCGCACTCGGCTATAAAGAAAGTGTTGGTTATTTCCGAACAGGAAAGGTAGCAAAAGCAAAAGAAAGAGCATTACGCTTTCAACAGCGTGTCGGTTACCACCAGAACACTATGATTATGCTTGCTGCAATCGCCATCAGGCAAAACGATGGTGATTTGTTGGCCGATCAACTCAACAGACTGCTGCAATACAACATTATTCGGCGCTCGCCTTGTGATTCCTTTCAAAGTAAAGATTTTGTCAAGTTTCGGGTCGCCGATCAAAGCGAAAATGTACGCCTCATAACAAGTAAAGAAGAGCTAGGAAAAATCGAACTCGTTTGGTCAAAAAAGTTTTTTGAAAAAAGTATCCGCCTCATGGCAAACAAGCAAATACCAGTGGTTGTAAAACAGCTTTCTTTAGCAATATCCAAGTTTTTGCAACCGCCTGTTGTTGATCCTGCCAATCTCAAAGAAGCCTTATCACTCATCAAGTACGAAAGAAACTTTCAACACACACTCAATAGTACGCTAGAGAAAAAGCGCAAAGCTTACCTGCGATCGGTTCGTCCCGATGGCTCATCGGCACGGGCTCAAAGAAGCGCTCGCCGTGATATTGCCATATTACAAAGAGAAACCAAGCAGAAAATGAGAGAAGAGCAAAAGCGTGCCAAAAAACGACTACAAACACTCTTTGGTGAATATCCAGTAGAAGACTACTTTACCCTCACCATAGGTCTTGAAGGATTCACTCAGAGCCTTGTCAGCATACAGCGCTTTTTGTAATACTGGGCGCATTCATTTGACAAGGGCCAGCTGAAACAAGATTTGCAGCAACAGCACCAAACTGCTTAAAATTCTCTATAAACATAGAAGAAATAGCGTTTTTTGTCTGCGCAAAAGCATTCGCATCTGCCCAGCTTGCCGATGGCTCAAGAATACTGGAATCTATGCCATCAAGTGCTATAGCATAATCAAATCCAAAGACATCATCTTTCTGGAAGATCCCATCTTCAATAGAGCCATCAAGAATTTTTTTAATAATGCTTCTGGTAATCGATAGATCCATACGCTGCCCAACGCCGTATGAGCCGCCCGTCCAACCAGTGTTCACTAAATACGCAGGAACATTATACTGTTGCATTTTTTTTGCCAACAAATTGCTATAAATAACAGGATGTTGTGTCATAAAAGGGCTACCGAAGCATGCAGAAAATGCTGCTTTTGGCTCGTTGATACCTCTTTCTGTACCCGCGATTTTTGCCGTATAGCCGCTCAAAAAATGGTAGCTGGCTTGCGCTGGTGTGAGCTTAGAAACAGGCGGTAGTACGCCAAACGAATCGCAAGTTAAAAAAATAATGCGTGACGGATGCCCGCTCTTTCCACTTGGCTCATGATTCGTAATAAAATCAATAGGGTAAGATACTCTCGTATTTTCGGTGATTGATGTATCGTTAAAATCTATCTTCCTATTGTTATCGTAAACAACATTCTCTACTATCGACCCAAAGCGAATAGCATCCCATATTTGTGGCTCTTTTTTTTGACTCAAATGGGCAGCTTTTGCGTAGCATCCACCTTCAAAGTTAAATATTCCCTTGTCACTCCAGCCGTGTTCATCATCACCTATCAAGCATCTGCTTCCATCTGCCGATAAGGTTGTTTTTCCAGTACCAGAAAGCCCAAAAAATAATGCCACATCACCATTGCTGCCTGTATTTGCAGAGCAATGCATTGGTAAAATATCCTTCAGTGGTAAAAAGTAATTCATCACCGAAAAAATGCCTTTTTTCATCTCTCCAGCGTACTGCGTACCGCCAATAATGACAAGCTTCTTGGCTAAATCGAAAATAATGAATGTGCTACTGTGCAAACCGAGCTCAGCATAATCATCAGCAAAATAATCACATGCATTCAAAACGGTGAAATCAGGTTGAAACTGCTCGCTATTTGCCGATGACTGGCGAATAAACATATTGTTCACAAAATGGCAGTGCCATGCTTTTTGGCTTATAAAGCGAACTGCAAGGCGATGTTCTTTATCTGCGCCGCAGTAACCATCAAATGCGTATAGATCTTTGTCTTGAAAAAAAGAAAGTACTCTTTTATGCAATTTATCAAAAACAGCTTGCGATAGCGGCTGGTTGACCTTTCCCCAGTCGACATGTTCAGCGGCTTGCGAATCTTTGACAAAAAACTTATCTTGAGGGGAACGACCGGTGAACTGACCGCTCATGCAAATCATTTCGCCTTGTTGCCCTAAAACACCCTCGCCGTTTGCAAGTTCGTGTTCAATAAGTTGGTGAATGGGAAGGTTATGGAAAATGGTTTTAGCCATAAATCCTGTATACATTAGTCATTCCTTAGCAAAAAAACTACCCATCAGTAACGACAGATAACAAGGCAGTATGCTATATGCACAGTTGTTAAGTTTTTTTACTACCTGAGTTTTTTATTCGTGCCTTGCAATAGCCAACCGCTTTTTGCTTGCTACAAAATCAACTTTAAACCTAGCAAAGCAAGCATAGAGACTATCTACCGTTCGATTGCATTGCTATCCGCTTGCTGAAGAAAGTGATGGGAAAATTACTGCTGGTTACTAGCAACTGTAAAAATGGCAGGCTAAGTATCGCTTGATTCTTGTAGTTTTTTTAACTCCCAACGGCGTGCTATTTCTGCTTGTGATGGATGTTGTTCCATAGGTACTCGCTGCCCATCAAGTTGTCCATCTGGTAGTACATGAGGGTGACGATCAATCATTTTTTGACATGCCCTTTCAGCAACATCATCAAAGCTAAAAAGCCCTTGTTCTTGCGCAATTTGTGCATAAAAAACAAGATGATACAAAATATCGCCCAGCTCTTCACACACATGCCGATTATCGCCCTCTGCTATGGCTTCTTGTAATTCATTTACTTCTTCGTGTGTATAGTCAATCAAGCTTTTCCAATCTTGTTGCAGATTCCAGCGGCAGCCTGTTTGCTTGTCGCGTAACCTTGCAATTAATTGAACCAGATTATCCGCCGATTGCATCGCGCACCATACGAATTGCTTTGAACATCGCCTTGCGTTTATTGACAGTTTCTTGCCACTCTCTTTGTGGATCAGAGTCAGCTACTATGCCACCGCCAGCTTGAATATGCAGCATACCATTGCGTATAACTGCCGTGCGTATAGCAATCGCTGTATCCATATTGCCGTGCCAATCAAAATATCCAATCGCGCCTGCATAAATACCTCGCTTGACTGGCTCTATATCGTGAATAATCTCCATCGCTCGAATTTTTGGTGCTCCAGAAAGTGTGCCAGCTGGCAACGAAGCACGAAGCACATCAATACAGCTTTTATCTTCTGCCAAAATCGCACTCACATTCGAAACAATATGCATGACATGCGAATAGTATTCAACACGCATCTTGTCTGTCACCTGAACACTACCAATTTTGGCAACTCGCCCTACATCATTACGAGCCAAATCTATCAACATTAAATGCTCAGCAACTTCTTTTTCATCTGCCAGCATGCGAGCGGCAAATGCAGCATCTTCTTCTTCGTTCGCTCCACGCGGCATAGTGCCTGCTATAGGTCGAGAAGTTACCACTCCGTTTTCAACCCGAGCCATTATTTCTGGCGAAGAGCTGACAATAGAAAAATCATCCAATTGCATACATATCATGTAAGAAGATGGATTGACATAGCGCAGCGCTCTATAAAGATCGACAGGATCCTGCGTAAAAGGCAAAGAAAAGCGTTGCGAAGGGACTGTTTGAAAAACATCACCAGCAAGAATATATTCCTGTATGGAACGCACAGCTTGCTGGTAGTCATCTTCAGAAAAACTGTACTGATAGTTCTCTATCTCCGAATCAACGACCAGTGGCAGTCTGGATAAGGGCTGTACAGGTTTGGCAAGGTTTCTTTCCATATCATCAAGCCTTGCAAGAGCAACTGCCTCATCTTCTGGCTGCTCGTAGTGACTAATAAGCGTCACCGTTCCTTGAAGGTTATCGAATATAACAAGATCTCGACAAAGCAACAAGTAAATATCAGGAGTGCCAATTTCATCGGGCTTTTCTGGCAAGATGGCGAGCCGCTCTTCAACATAGCGACACACATCGTAAGCACAATAACCGACCAATCCACCACTGAAACGCGGCATATTCGCAATAGGTTCGACACAAAAAGTCGCTAGTAAATCTTCTATTTCTTGCAAAGGATCAGCCACTAGCCTTTCCTCAACAACAGCACCATCAAGTAATTTTTTCCATTGCTTGCCAGTGCAACTATAAATCTCTCGTGCTGGAAGCCCAATAAATGAATAGCGCGACCATTTTTCTGGCCCTTGTGCCGATTCAAACAAAAAGCTATTCGGGGTATTGGCAAGCTTGAGATAGCACGTCAAAGCAGTGTCGCAATCGACCAATATTTGACGGGTTACTGGAGTGATAATACGCTGTTTCATATGATAAAAATACTCTGTCCTCATGTGACAGCGATTGTAACTGACAATATGCTGCGGTGGGATATAAGCTATGCGCTATTCATAACCTTCACGGAAATCACCTATTCATAGACTATTTCCGCGCATACAGCGCCTATAACCCTACTCAACGCTCACAGGAAAAATCAAAGACCAAGCGATAAAATCCTTGGTTGGTGATTGATGTGGTTTCCACACAAAAGGAAAACTGCGATTGGATGCCAAAGCATCATTATCTTGCGCTGCAAACACCACATGCACGCCAATCAATTTATCGCTAGCGTTAGTCGTTAATCCATAGCGAAACATCACATCTTGCGTACTATCACTCCTCCACCGCTTTGTCACTGCCATACCATTGAGACCAATCTCCAGCGCAGCGCCCGCTCCTATAGACGGCTTGCAATACAGCGAAGCATCTTTTTTCCTTATCGACCAAGTATCAAGGGTTATATCAATGAGCTTTCCATGAGAACGGCGATTGCCGACACAGTTCGTCGCCATCAATAATCCCTGTGCATCAAGCGCATAGCGAACCGATAACTTAGCATCTGGTGGAGTGCCGCTTGTCTCTAGTGGCTGTGCTAATCGCTTCGTATTGGTACTATGCCCAGCATTCCAAACCGCCTGTTGCAATAGCTCAGCCGCCAACAAACTACTATGCAGCACAACACTACGCCGCTTCGCAGTTGTCAATTGCTGTTCACTCCACAAAAAAAGCTGTATAGCAGCAAAAACAACGCTGCTGCCTATGGCGAGCGATATCAGCAATTCTAAAAGCGTAAAACCTTGTTGATAGCGTTTCATATCCCTGCAATATAGCATTCTGGTGTCACTTGAAATATAACAAAGTACTCCATTTGGCGGTAAACTACTGCTGAATTTGATCGTTATATTTCCAAAAGGTAGTTAAATGCCACATTGTATTATTGAATATTCACAGAATATAGAAGCAGAGGTAGAACTTTCAGCTTTGCTTCACTCGGTATACACCGGCGCACTAGAATCAGAACTGTTTTCAGAGAGCGATATCAAGGTGAGATCTTTAGCTTTTAACCACTTTAATAGCGGTGACTTACGGCAAAAATTTGTTCATGTAACGGTAAGGTTATTCTCTGGTCGCAACTTAGAGCAACGTAAAAAACTGGCACAAACGGTATTAAAAAAGCTACATGAGTTGTTTTCAAACTCTGTTTTGCTAACCGTCGAAATTACTGAAATTGAAAAAGAATCTTACGCGCAAAATACCCGCTAAATCCAACAAGGCAATCAGCCTTACATCTGTTCTCGGAAAGCTCAAAAAGAAAGAGGCAGCTATCAATATAGCTGTACCAGTCTGTACGCAAAATATCCACTACTCAGCCCTGTAGGGTGCAAGTACAACGCCAAAATGCATCAGCAGCGACCTTTCAAATGATGGATTTATAGCCTTTCGCAATACTGTTAGCACTACACAAGCATTGCATTTTGTGCCACTGCTCACGCTTTTCTATGAATAATGACCCGCCTTGATACCTCTATTGCACTTTCTTTAACCTTCTTTTACAGGTACCTATGACGCTGCCAAACAATGCTGATGGTCTGTTGTTGATTGATAAGCCGATTGGCATAAGTTCACAACAGTGTGTGCAACGCGTTAGGCGTATTGCCAGTATCAAAAAGGCTGGTCATACAGGTACATTGGATCCGCTGGCAACTGGTTTGTTGCCAATTTGTTGTGGCAAGGCGACACGCTTAGCGCAGTTTCTTTTGGTTGATGATAAGCATTATTCTGCCCATATCACGCTTGGGGAGCAAACCGATACTGATGATGCTGAGGGGGAGATCATAGCGCAAGCCGCTATTCCTTCGATAGATCAAGCGCAGCTTGCAGCTGTCTCGGAGCGGTTTACTGGGAAAATCGCCCAAACTCCACCTCCCTACTCTGCCATCAAGGTACAAGGAAAACCTATGTATGCTTGGGTACGAGAAAGCAAAACTACGAAACAGCCTATACCTGTACTTTCGCCAAGAGATATCACTATTTATCGGCTAGAAGTTGAGCGTATCGCTGAAGATTGCCTATCGGTTGATGTTTCTTGCTCAAAAGGCACGTATATTCGGGTGCTGGCTCGTGAGCTTGCCGCTGCTTTGGGCACAGTCGGTCATTTGCGTTCTTTACGGCGTACTTACTGTGGAGCATGGAAAATAGCGCAAGCAATGACGCTTGAAGAGCTTGAAGGCTCTGCATCCATAACAACCAGCGATGCGTGGGTTGATATGGCAAATATGCTTACGGACTTTCCACAATGGCATGTCAACAGTGAAGAAGCGAAAAAAATTGCTCAAGGAATGCCCTTGACTATTCCACAACCAGATCTTCGTGGTAATATAGCCGTGCTTTGCGAATCTCGCCTCATTGCTGTGGCGAGTGCTGAACAAGGTGATCCTAC
>JAOPUL010216794.1:0-12949 GCA_027564515.1 Octopus rubescens | reverse complement strand
TATGTGTGTATATATATATATATATATATATAATATCTATCTATCTATCTCTCTCCCTATATATATATGTGTGTCTGTGCATGTGTATGTGTGTGTGTGGTGTGTGAGTTTGTACATATAGTGAGTAATTAATAAGCTTACGCAAGAATAGGCAGGCACCATGTTAGCGCTCGAACAGTTTAAATTCTTCAAATCCAACGGTTTAACATGATTCTGGGTTCTTCTATTACTTTTAATTGATCCTCAATTCTTGGTTTCCTCTTCTATAGAGTACGGTTTCTTACTTATTTCATACTTAGGAAGAGTTTTTAGTGTTCTTTAGATGTGTACCTAACCTTATGGTTGCTGTCTTTAAAACCAGATGCAGTAGCATCAATGTACATCCTCCATCCTTTCGTGGGCTGCAGGAATTCTAACCACGGATTGCTACCTCAACAGCTCCTTTATAGGATCCAGTTGCTAAATACATCATCAGGAAGAACCACGTCCAGTTTCGGCCCCTATTCCTCTACCGTCTCCGTCGTGGCGCTCCCTGCACTCTACGATTAATCTGTCATACCTTTTCTCTTTCCGTTGCTCTGCGTTAGCAATATTCTCTACCCATGACACTAGCAGCTCTAATAAAATTCCAATTCTTCGTACTGTGTTCCACAGATTTAAGTCTGGTCTTTGTGTTGTTTTTATGAGTGGAAATATTAACAGTCTTTCCAAATCCGTTACCAGCTTCCAGTATGCCTTCCACTTTTCGTCTGTCTCGTATACTATTTTTGACGTCTGGTCTTATATCCTTCTTCCTCCCTCTGGAAATATAACATTCCGTGCTTTTCCACTTTTGGGTATTCTTCCCTATAATATCCCTCGATCGTCTCTTTGAAAGCTGCGCTTATGACACCGAGGACTTGATTGTAACGCCATGTATATTTGTGTAATGCTAACATGCAGTTTGACAAAACATGTCTCACCGTCGCTTTCCCCTCGCATCTACATTTTATCAGTCGTTTATATGTTCCACCGGACTAAATTAGCCGGTGGAGACAGAACGTCAAAGGTAGACTTGATCAGGGAGGATGTTCTTGCTTGTTCCTAAGACCACAGTTCTTTCCATGAGATTCTGCGACTGACCACATATTCCTCCTATCTCAGACACTGACCTTGTTGACTACATTGCACCAAATGTACCTTGCACCTTTCTTGTTCTTCTCTTCTCATTCCGTTTAACACTGCCTCTTTCATCTCTTTTACACTGCTCATGCAAAACGGCTTGAAATTGTGCAACCGTAGACTCTTGCTTCTTGCGTCGCTCCAACTATATCGGCATGCCTTAGCTTTCCGATCGCGCCTTTACTGCTTCTTCCGCTTTCCATTTCCTCCCTGTTTGTTACTTTGGAGGGCTTCCTCGGATGTTCTGATCTTTTGAATACCTTAGTATCATTACAGTCCTTGCTTTACCTGCTTTATACTCTTCGGTGATTGATGTTATCGGTAGATGCAGCGCGCGTTTTCCATATAGTGCAGTGCAGTTGTATTCAGTGGTTTTGGAAGGCGAAGCTATTTTCTAATAAACACACTGCATCTTTGTTCCACCCTTTCCACCTTACTCGAAGCTATCTCGTACATTTGCCGTGGCCACATTATCCTTGGCCACAGTCCAAAATGCAGTATTCAGCATTTGAACCTCCCAGGTAATGTTGTCTTGTCAATTGCATTGAATCCCTGTCCACTAAATCGTGTGTTTCTTTACTGTTTATCATTTAACAAATCTCTGTACCATCTGACGAGACTCGTTACTGGTTGATCTTTCACCGTTGGTATGTCCTCACCTCCTATTCTGAATTTCACTTCTTTTTGAACTCCTTTCATGAAAACACACTTCGAGATTTCTTGGCTTTGAATGTCATTGTTGCCCATCCTATTAGTTCATCTAACCGCTCTAACGTTCCATCTGCTGCTTCTCTACTTTCTGCTACATCTGTAATGTCGTCCATAAAAGCTCTTAATGGTGACTTTGTGATGGATCTCTCACAGTTTGTTGATCTTACCAGCATCTCCATATCTAGCACAAATAAGATGACTGATATCGTGCATCCAGGTTCAATACCTACCTCTAGCTATTGCCACTCCGTTGTGAACTTTCCCGTTGTAAATCTCATTTTCAATTCACCGTAGTAATGCACCAGCATTCGTTGAATGTCTTCTGGAATCCAAAAGAAGTTCATAGCTGTTTGAATTATTGGGTGTGGAACGGATCCATATGCATTGGCAAGATCTAGCCATAAGATGTACAGATTTTTCTTCAGTTGTTTTGCACCGTTGATAGCTTCCCATATGGAAAATGCATGCTCTATGCATCCAGGGATTCCATGAATCCCTGCCTTCTGGATTGATTCATTAACATAACGGTTGTGCTCTACGAATCTTATGATTCGCCTGGCAATAACTCCAAACATGATCTTACCAGCGATATTTAGCAGTGAAATGGGTATGAATTGTCCTAGTGTGTTTGCCTCTCTCTCTCTTTAGGTAGATAGATACCTTCAGCAATAAATCATCGCTCTGCTACATCTTTCTTCTTCCACATTGCTCTTATCAGTGCAAACAGTTGTAGGCGCAATTTCGGGCAATACTTACATACTTTGTATGTGACTCCGTCGTTGCCTGGTGAACTTTTTTCTCTTCGGATGTCACTTAAGTCGAGTGTTATTCTTGGTTCAGGTGGTTTCTTCAGCTCCAGCATTTCCCGGAGTCTTTGCTTCTATCGGCGTCGCTGTATGTAACTTTAAGATGGTGCTCGAGCTCTTATTTAATGTAATCTAGTCTTCCGCTCTTACTTTCAGTAAACAAGCGTTTAGCGTATTCATATGGGTTGTTTACAAAACTAGGATAGTTCTTTTCTATCTCCTTTCTTCTGTTCTTCCTTCTTTCGTTTCTTAGTTGATATCTATGCCTCTTTTTTATCTCTTCATATAGTTGCTTTAGTCATTGTCCTTCCTCCTCGTGTGCATCTCTCCAACTGGTTCTTAGTTTTTTCTCTTCCCGTATCTTTGCGATCTGACTTCATCTCCTCGATGGCCCGCCTTTTGGCGATGATTCTCTGTTCCCTGTTGTTTCAAGTCAAAATCTTTTTCCCCCTTCCAGGTAGATTATATTAGCCAAGTTTTCGAGTTTTTGCTCGTCATCTCCGTTGCATTTGGTGGTCATTCTTGCTACCGCGTCGTCGAATTTTTTATCGCTAGCTGCATCGTATGCTTTCGGCCACTTAATCTTTGGCTTCTTCACGCCTATCTCTTTTTCTGGCTGTTCCAATTCAGCTGTGGAATGACCTTCGCTATGGTTTATTTCCAGGCGGTTCTGTCCACACGTCTTCTGGTTTTTCAACCTGCGTTGTTGAATCACTTTGTTGACACACCTTCCCTTGATGAATTCTAAGCCCGATGTAACTAGAAAACACCTTTCCGCAGCAGCTGAATTCCTCATCTACCTTTCCTTTACCGCTTTCTTTCTCGTTGTCCATTTCCGGACCGGGTCTATTTCTTTTTTCTGTTCCTGTTTGATCCTTTATCCGTTATCCTCCCCCCAGTGCTCCAGGATCATGGGAACATGGTTCACCTTGATTATCTCTTTCCCGAATCGGGCTGCACGCCCATTGCTCCTTCATTACACTGTCGTACTGTCAAGCCTCTCTCCGCTTTGTCATCTCGCTTTCTGGATTGTCAGCAAATCTTCCCGTGCAGTCAGTATCAGAGGAATTCTAATCACGTTTCATGGTTCGCTTCCCCAACAGCTCCCTTATAGGATCCAGTTGCTAAAGACATCATCAGGAGGAACAACGTCCGATTTCGGCCTTTATATATATCTAAATCTTGATTAGAGTGATGCACGTGATGCATTGTGAGAAACGTGCTTATGTTTGTATTAATTTTACTGACCTCAATTGTGGATTACTTTATGCTGTCAAAGCTGTAGGCTACAAGTTATATAGCTAATGTATTGATTACGTCAATCTTATTTCTCGCATCTTGTGCGAATTGCGTGAGGATAGCTGACAAGAGAGCCGGATGTGTATGTGACAGAGTCGCAAACTTGCTTAGTCCTTCTCAACTGAATTTCTCGAGTGCGCCAATGTGAATATGGGAGAACAATATCTGGTCATTGGATCATATCTAAATAAAGTGTCCTGTAAGCTAAAAAATAGGGGCAGTTTGGAATGGTGATCGTTCAACGTTTCCTGCACAACAGATTAGGAAACTAGTTAAAAAACGTCGACATGATCAATCGTTGATATCCAATTGTGCTTAGCCCTGAAAAGAACTATTACAAAATATTTGATGAGGATTAGAAATGGAATAGAGCAAGAGTATTCTTGATTATAGGGAGAAATAATTAGTAACCTAAAGGAGGCGCTGCTACTGACGTGCCGGCGGCGAGATTGACACTTACACGCCAACGGTAAATACGAAGGTTGCTTTCATTCGCTCATGACTTACATTACGAGCTAGGGGTCATTGGGGAAGGGCCGAAGTCCCAACGCAGCAAAGAATGACAATTCGTATTTTGATGAATCGGTTGGGTTGCGTGTAATTGGTTCTAAGCAGATGTTTGCGGCTTTCAAGGAATGCTATGCACAATTGTTTGTGAAGGACAGTGATTCATAGACGGGGATGGGCTCTACTGTCTACCTGGATGGCCTGCCCCGACATTCAAATGAATCTATGTCGTTCTGCAAAGGACCGATAACAGATACAGAATTCGAGAAGCAGTGACGGGATGCGCAAGGTAGACGCCACCAGGGCTAGATGATCTGACTTACGTTATATATCTTCGTATGCCAGATATTGTCGTGGCACCCTTGGCTGAGGTTTACAGCAATGGGTAGCAGAATGGGTAAATTGCCAGCCTTGCTAAATGAGGTGTAATGGTGTTGATGAGACGATAAAGAATTTAAAAAATTAGAAAAAGGGGCCATTTTTTAACAAATTGAGACCCATAATTCTACTAATTGCAAATTGAAGATTTTGACACAGGTATTATCCAGCAGGTTTCTGATTGTCGTCAATGCTCTAGTAGGTAAGGCGGTGCCCTGTGCCATATGGAATTTATCTATCCAATTCATATCTAATTCTTACTAGCACGATACATGATAGAAATGATGAGTAATGAATGTGGCTTGGCTAGAAGACTGATAAGTTTAAAATAGTCGAATTTCAATACTTGGCACCTGTTCACATTAAGGCCGATTTTGGGCTCTTCTGGATAACTGAAATGTACACCAAAATTTGCTCAGTGGTTGGAATATTGTAAATGGAAAGTAATGGGGACGAGCAGATGAAAGTGACCGTGTGGTGGAGAATACGGAAACGATCGAAGACAGACATTTCGACCAGGTCACCATCGATTTTAAAAATTATATTGGGAAAAAAAGTTTATATTTGAGTGGCATGTTGTGCCCCACCATCCACGAATGGCACTTTACAGCTGTGTAGTATGGAGGAGAATGGAGCACCTGTCATCGTATTCCTGATGACTCGGAATTTGCGGTGTTCCTTGGTCACCTTTACATGGAGTTATCCCCTGTGGGAATATTTTGGCGTTAATTGTTAGTTACTTTACACAGTTTTATATAAATCCCTGATCTCATTTGCTTTTGTAGTTTCCTAAATATGCTGCGGCCCTTGTATCTCCAAGAACATCATAGGTGCACAGGCTCGTGTGTTGAATTGTCACTGGAGGTACCATTTCAGTGACCCTGTTAACGTTTGCAATGAGTATGTTGGTAATCGTTGAAGGTGTAGTGCCAGGGGCCGGTCAACATATCATGTGTTCGCCAGCCACCTATAACAGCATTATGTATAAAGTACCCCTCAATGCAGTCAAGTCATGATATGCTGTGCTGAAGAAAGGCGGTGGTAGAAGCAACTTCGACTTCTCGCTCCGTAGAGTTTAGCTACGATCCATCACCGAGTAATCAGTGAAGAACCTGGTAAATGTGTTTAGCATCAACATGAAGAACATACAATCCATCAGTGAAATCAACAAGAAATTGGAAGCCTAAATATCCACAGTGGATAGAGGTGTCCCAGGTAAGGTTTTGAATACAGGATTTACGAATACGGCAAACCATACAGACTGTTTAGCCGTTCTACGTATATGAGATACCAATATCCCCAGTGGAGTGTAATCAGCGGTTTCCTGTTGAAATGGCCGGGGCTTGATCGTGAACAACATCGCCCTGTATGGAAACACAAGTTGGAGTGTTTCATCAACAGTCTGACAGAATGAGTGGTTATTCGCGAGGGGAAGGTGTTGCAATACTGAGACTTGTGCTACCCTAAACACTTTGAGATTGGTATTGAGTCGGAGGTGGAGACCAGTGCAGGCTGTCATGGTTGCAGGTGGGTACTGTATCTGATGAAGGAACTGACCTGGGTAGCACTACAATACTTGTCCATGACAAGTTGTAAGGAATGAACAGGAAGCTACCGTTTCAGAATGTGGTTCGAACTTCCACACATGGACATCATCCATTCCAGCTGACTTGACGTTGTACAGTAGTTCAGTTCCTTAGCAGCATATTTGACATATTCTAATAAGGGAATCTCTGCAAGAACATATTTGTCAGGTCTATGTTTTTGACTCAATGTGCCCTTTCCATCAACTCACTATATCCTTGGTTGCCTATGTAGAGATTTGACATATTTAGTGCGTAATGGAGCAATGAGAGAAGACGATGGTACGTATACATCATGAAAGGTGAGTGTATAACAACGTGGTATTGCTGGATTTGGAGGCAGACTGAATTTCATCAGCCTTGTACCAAGATTCCTGGAGGTTTCGAAATCGTCGCTGAATATGAGATTTCACATATTTTATGAGTTGCTAAATTTTAATTCTCTATGGCCGATTAGCCATCTTCCTTAATGTCAGAAATTATCTTTTCCTTTCAAGGAACAGCATGTCGGTCTCCTTCAGCCATATTCATTAAACCAATCTTGGTGTTTGCGTTTGGTTAAACGAATCACATCGGCACATGCAATATATACCGACTTCTAAGATTTATTCCAGTCATTTTAACATTCCAAATCATCTAAATTGTTCCCTAAGCCGTGTTTTGACCTCAGGATGTTTCAGGCAAACAATACCCAACCTTTGGAAGAGTGAAACATGTTTTATGATCTGCATGATAATTTTAACCGAAGAGGGAAAAGAACGACAACAAGAATGATCAAAGATACAAAAGTAATTAATCACATACACACATTTATACACATAATATCAAAGACCGATGTAAACCACAGACACACATATTCTCGCACACCTTCACACATACACATATATGGCGAGAATGTGATTTAGAGAAGAGCAAAGAGAGGAAAAAGAAATAAAGTTTGTAAAAACATTAAATGTTTAGAAATATACAGTAAACAGATAGTATCAGCAAAACCAATCGAACTTACAAATCCCGTAAGCTGATGAGATTTTCGAAGATATGTTGTCCAATATTCGAGATTATATTATTCTCCAAATTTCTGTAAGTTAAAAGAGAATTGTTAAGAAATAGTTCAAAAGAAAATCGTGATGTAGTATAATTTGTAATATCTAATCAATTAGATGCATGAAGAGAAGAAAAAATAGAATTGACGGAATTAAATGAAAGAGATCTTGATGATAATGGTGATGATGGTGATGGAGAAGAGCGACGGAAAAGACGATCATAATGATTATGATGGTGATGATGGTAATGATGTTGGTGGTGCTGCTGTTAATGATGATGATGATGATGACATTTGTGATGATGATGATGACGATAATGATTATGATGATGAGGGACATTGGGTTTGTCCCGTCCTGTTTGTCTACGACGCCATTTCGAAACATCGTTTCCTATTAGATACATGAACAGCTTGCAGCATATAGCCTGTCAATTCTTTGGCGATTCACAAACGCTTTCTGCTACCATCTTAGAAGCTGTTAACCATTCTCTTATAACAACTTACGGGATAAAATCACCTGCATCATTTTAGGCTTCTTGTCACCTTGAAACACAGGCGATTGATATATTAGGAAACGGAATTATATGCGAAGGGTATGTATCCCAAATCCCCTAATGTCAGTCCTCTTTTCCTCGTGTCATTTACATTTAATCGTTATCCTTAAGAGGTTTCCAAGCACCACTCACACGGCTTCTAATATCGAGAGTCCGCTACACTCTGTTACGCATCGTACTATCCCAACGGAACCTCCTGCATCATCTCGGCCTAGGTCTCTCACAGCGGCAAGCTTATGGTATCCAAAGACTGATGTGGTTACATTTTAGACCTGGGAATTATCCGAATTTCCAGTAGACTTCTCTGGCTTCCGTGCTTCCGAAAACGTGTGAAGAAACAGAGATGATTACTGACTTTTAAATGCATTAACCGTTAAAGATAAGTACCCAATTCCACATATTCAAGATTTCTCAGCTTCTTTATATGGATATACTGTCTTTTCAATGATTGAATCATAGTTGTTCAGAGTCCTGGAATCCGTTGCCGTGACAACCACATTCTCAGTTTCATTCACTATCAGGAGCAAAAAAACATACCAAACAGACAATTGTTTTAACAGCATCAGGCTCTTATTTCCATCGTACTGTCGTTAGCAGAAACGGCGTGTTAGACAACTGTTCTTACAATTTCTTATTCATTTTTCTCTTCTCCGGTTGAGCAGATAGAATCTACAGATTTTCTAACATGAAATTAGCATGATCTTTCTCCCAGTCGTGACAGTGTAACCACAGAGATATTTTGTCCTGAGTACAACGTCTGTCTATCCCAAAATATATAAATTATTGTTTCTATTCTCAATTTAAAGAACACGGTAAATACTATGTGCAATAAGTAAAACATCTGTTAATTGTTCACGAGTGTTGTTCATTATTTACACGCAACCAGTAACCCAACACAGCCACCAGAGAAACGCCAGCATTGGTGACGAAACCAACAAGGAATTGGAAACCTGTCCATCAACAGTCTGGACACGTCATGTCTCTCTGGTAAGCGTAAGATGATTTGGATTTACCAATATGGCATCACCCTCTCGAACTTTTTGACCACTCTAGATATATGATATACAAACATTCACAGTGCAGCAGGGACGGTGTTTTCCTCCAAAAAAGGCTGGGACTTCCTCGGTGTCTCAGAATATGTCTGTAAATTTCAGATACCATCCATCACCGAGAAATCAGTGAAGAACCTGGTAAATGTGTTTAACATCAGCCTGAGAATACACAGTCCATCAGTGAAACCAACAAGGAATTGGTAGCATAACTACCCAGTGGACAGTCTTGTCCCAGATAAGGTTAAGGATTTACGTATATGGCAAACTATAAAGACAGTTTTGCCGTTCTGCGTATATGAGATCACAATACCCCCAGTGAAGAAGAGTCAGTGGTTTCCTGTGGAAATTGCCGGGGTTTCTTCGGTGCGCGAGGAACGTCGCCCTGTATGGAAAACACAATTTGAAGCGATTCATCAAGTGTCTCAGTGAATGAATGGTTATACGCGATGGAAAGGTGTTGCACTACAGTGACTCTGCTACACTAAACACTTTGAGAGTAGCAATGGATGCGACCTTCGAGGGTGCAAGGGGGAAACAGGAATATATTGATACAGAATGTGGGTCGAGCATCCATACTTAACGATTTACACATGGACATCATCCATCCCAGGTGACTTGCCATTGTTCAATTTCTAAACAGCATATTTGACATATTCTAATGAAGGAACTTCTGCAAGAACATATTTGTCAGATTTATATGTTATTGACTTAATCAATTCTTCAACAATCTCTGGATGATTTAAAAGTTCGTCAAAGTATACTTTACACATATGTAGTCTATGTAGGGATTTGAAATATTTTGTGCGTAATGGGAGAAGACGATGGTCCGAAAACCTAATGATAGGTGAGTGTACATAAATTTGGTATCGCTGGAATTGGAGGCAGATTGAATTTTATCAGCGTTAGTTAGCCATATGTCACGATTCCTGGATGTTTCTCAGCCGCCACTGAGTATGAGATTTCTTATATTTAATTGCGTTGGCAAATTTTAGTTTTTCTATGGCTGAGTATAACTGGAAATAAAATGGTGGACAGTTTATGGTGAAAGAGATAGTGTGGTGAAGACAAACATGATTGAAGACAGGCACCCTACGTTCTTTTGAATTCCATTTGAAATAGAAGGTAACGGTCGAGAGGGATGTGCTGCCCCACCACTTATGTAAATTGTTTAGAATGGTTTGAATGGTGGGAGAATGTGATGGGGAAGGCGATTCTGGCACTTGTAGGGTGTATAGTATGGTGTAGTATAGGGCAGCTCTCATCGTACTTTTGGTGGATAGGGTGGCTCGGAAAATAGCGGGTTACTTTGTTGCCCCTAACTGGTGTTTTTATTTATTGGGGGAAATTGGTTGTTAATTGCCACATTTTGTTCATTGCTTTCACAGTTTTATATAAAATCATCATTGTCTTTGCATTGTTCTAAATGTTTTGCGGGCCTTGTGGCCAGCGAAGAAATGATAATTATTATAATTATGTTAGTAGTAGTTGTTATTGTTGGACTTCTAATTGAGTCAATTATTACAAATATTTGTACCATCAGCATCATTACCGATGCTCAGAGGTTTCATTCTGTAATAGTGTTACTACTTCCAAATCATCAGAGTAGCAGCGATTCGTGAAAGGCATTATCACTGGATGTACAATTTCAGCGATCCATTTCGCGTTTGCAATGAATATGTTGGTAAAATCGGTGAAATCGCAGTGTCAACGCGCTCACCATACTTTTTGTGTGAGAACCCCTTAATGCGGCGTTTATGGATGATATAAATGTGATAACAACATGAGACATGATGAGGAAGATGATTCTAACATAAAGAATGTTGAGTAGCAAATGGCTTGGGCTTGCAAGAGTTCCAAACCAGCCGCATCAGGATATCCTGTGCATCTGAATGGTAGTGTTAGTAATATCGACCTCTCGGCCAGTAGCGCTCAGTCATCATACATCACAGAGTAATCAGTGAGGAGCCTGGGAAATATGTTTAGCAGCAAGCTGACAGATGCATAATACATTTAGAAATTGGAAGCTTGTCTATTCACAGGGGATAAGTCAGGACTCCTTAGTACGTTTAAGATCTGGATATATTAAAATGGCGTTCCCCATGGATTCTTTGGCCGCTGTTGTTATATGAGACCCCAATATCCACAGTGTAGGAGAGTCAGTGGATTCATGCGAAAATGGCTGGGAATTCTCGGTGCCAGCGCAACGTCACCAGCTATGCAACACACAGGTTGAGGCTCTTTATCAACAGAGTGCGTTGTTATCCGTGAAGGAGAGGTGTGGCCATGCCGGGGCACCTGCTACGCTAAACGATTTTAGTGCTATTGCGTTCGGAAAGAGTGGTTGTGGAGAGTTGTGAAATCTGTAGAAGCTGCAGATGAGCGTTGTCCCTCATATAAAGTTCTGACCTGGGTAGAACTACAGCACCCGACTATGACAAGGGGTATGAATTGATAGGATGCTTCTGATCCAGAATATGGTTCGAGCTTACAAACATAACGTTCTACACATGCACAGCCTTGAAGTTATTCAGTTCCTTAACAGCAAGTTTAACTTCTAAGGAAGGAGCCGCTTCAAAAAAGTATTTGTCAGGTCTGCATGTTATTGACTTTAATGATCTCTTCATCAAGTTGTGATGGTCGATTTAAAACTTCGGCAAAGAATCGTTTCCACCTACCCAATATGTATCGCGGTTGCCTATGTAATGATTTGCCATATATTAGTGAGTAAGGGAGTAATAGGAGAAGATGAGGTCGGTATAACTCATGTAGTATATCGTACGACATCTTGGAGTTGTTGGAATTAGAAGCAAAATGACCTCCATCAGGTTTATCCCACCACCAACAATCCTGGATATTTCTTAACCATCACTGAATATTAAAGTTCACATATTTAAGAGGGACCAGCTTTGAGCCATGCAGAAAGTGCTCTCTTCTTTTCAAGTAGCAACGTGTATATCTGTTTGTCGTTTTCAGTAATCCAATCTTGGTGTTTACTTTTGCTAAAACCAATAACTCTGGAAAAAAATAATAGATACGGACCTTCTAATGTTCTTCCAGTCGTTTCAACACATTTAACACATCCAATGTTTCCACTGGATGTGGTTTGACACCAGTATTTCGTGCGAGCCCCAGCACAAACTCATTGGAAGAGTAAAATTGATAGTTTGTGATCATTTGAATTTTTTGTACCGAAGGGTAAGAAGAGAATGAAGAAAATTAAAGGACTATATCGTTATGCACGCTAAGACACACATATGCATACACATACTATCAAAAACTAAAGTAGCCCCACCCCCCAACCCGCATACTCTTACACACATTCACGCACACACTCTCTCTCACAAACACACACACATATACACACACAGGGAGGGAATGTGAGTTACCGAAGGAGAAAGGGACGTAGAAGGAAGATGGGAAAATATAAATTATTTAGAAGTATACAGTCAAAGAAATAGTATCAGCAAGAATGGTTCAACTTACAACTTAGATAGTGAGGGACTATTTACGAAGGACCCTTGTTCAATATTCGAGATCTTATTATTGAATAGTGATCTGTAATATAAGAGAGAATTGATAAGAAATAGCATAGAATAAATTTAGGACAAAATATAAAGTAATATATATATATATATAATTAATTAGATGAAGGAAGATAAGTAAAAGAAATAGAAGTGAAAATATTACCTGATGATGCTGATGAGTGAAGATGATAATAATGATTTCTATACTGGTCACGAAGGCCCGAAAGTTTTTTGGGGAGGGGAGTAGTCGATTACATCGACCCCAGTTCGTAACTGGTACTCACTTTATCGACTTCGGAAGGATGAAAGGCAAAGTCGACCCCGGCGGCATT
>JAOPUL010214508.1:0-12975 GCA_027564515.1 Octopus rubescens | reverse complement strand
CACGCAGTGGGATTGAACCCAGAACCATGTGGTTGGGAAGCAAGCTTCTTACCACACAGCCACGCCGCGCCTATTAGCCACGCCGCGCCTGTAAATTAATTAAATGTGGGTGTGGGTGTGCGCATGCATGCATGTATGTATGTATGTATGTATGTATGTATGTATGTATGTATGTATATCAGTCAGTCATCATCATTTTATGTCTGGTTTCCTTGCTGGCATTGGATGTATGGCTTATCACCATTTGAGTCACTTCTTATTGGAAGCTACGGCTCCTCAAACTTAGCTGTTTGTGTTATTTTGGTAGGTTTCTACAACTGAATGCTTTTCTAATGCCAATCACTTTAGAGAGTGAACTGGGTGCATTTTCTTGTCACACCAACACTAGATGGGTTGAATAGTCTTCGGTGAGACAGGACTAGAGATATCTCATAATCTTATACTTTCTCTGCTCATTTAGCCAACCACTTCACAGTGTGACCAGTAGGTGGAGAGGAGGGTCTTGTACACAGAAACGGTAAATTTTGAGAGAAGCTAGTACTGCAAGTCTGTAGACAGAGGTGGGAAAAAAGGAACAATGACAATAAAAAGGCTAGAGAGTGGGGATAGGGGTATAAATGTAGGTGAAGAGAGTACTCGATAACTAAGGGTATGTACATTTGTGCAGGTCATTGAGGAGGGGAACTGGGTAGAGAGGGAGAAGAATGATATCAGAAGAAGTAGAATAGGTTGGAGAGTGAAAGGAATGAGAGTATGATGGAAAGAAGGTAAAGATGTATGGGTGGTGTCAGGAAGAGAGGCATTGGCAATAGCAGAGGTAGACAAAGGTGAAGTTTGGTAAGTAGGTGAGGGTGGGGGTAGTGATTAGCAATAGCAACACAAAATGGCAAAACAACATCTGTCAACAACCACAACATACCTTTGCTTTATATTCTTCATCAAGTTCTTTCAGAGCTTCCATAGTTATTGAATTGATGCATTTCAAGTGATATTTTGGATCTTTCTTGGCTTGCTCTAATTCTGGAAAAAAGAGAGAAAAAAAATCACATAAAATATATAAATATAAACAAATCAATAAATAAATAAATGTTTGTGAATACAAATGAATACGTTTCTTTAAATAAACATATATACAAGTGTATTTGTGTGTGAATATGTGTATACGCATTTGAAAATAAATATACATATCAGGAAGCGAGCTGTACGAGACAAAATAGGATTCTCAATTGTCTCTTATGTTTGTACGGGAAGCAAGTTGTACGAGACAAAATACGATTCTCAATTGTCTCTGGTTTGTTTTCGGGAAGCGAGTTGTACGAGGTTAAATATGACTGTCACACTCAAATGTCATACGGAAATGGTTGTACCGAAGGCGACACCCCACTGGTATACAGTGGCTGTATGGGAAACGGTGTCCCACTATGTTGTTCCGGAAGAAACCGTCGAAAATCCGGTGCAGGTGGCACAGTAAAAGCACCTAGCACACTGTAAATGTGGATGGCGGTAGGAACGAGCGTCGAAAGTCCGGTGCTGATGATAATGATGATGATGATGAATTCCACCAATCCACTACCCTGGACTAGTACCTTACCTGAAAAAACAAAAGGTAACTTTGTTTGCTGGGATTTGAACCAAAAATACAGAAAATCAGGAGACATACTGTAAGGCATTTTCTCCTTATTCACACCTTTATTAATGACTTTCAAACATACAAAAACACACACATTTAGATACACACAAATATGTATATATACATCATAATCATCGTCATTTTAATGCCCACATTTCCATGCTTGCTTGGGTTGGGCTAAGCAGATGCCATTCATGTTACCAAGCAAGGTAATATTTCCCCATTGCCAGACATGTTTTCGGAGAATATTGGAAATGAATGACATACATTTACAACAATCACACAACATCAAAAAATGGAGACACAAACATATATAATTGATGGCTACTTTCGGTTTCTTTCTTCCAAATCCACTGACAAGGCCTAGTGCTATAGTAGAAGACAATTGTCCATGGTGCTAAATCTGAAACCATGTGGTTGGGAAGCAAACTTCTCAACTACACAGCCATCCATACATACATACATTTATATATATATATATATATATTGAATGAAAGAAAGTTTGCTACACGCATTGTGTAAAATACATATGTAATAGAAGTAAAGCTTCTAACAATGTAAAAAATAGGTTAAAACCTTTTAAAATATTCCGGCGCAGACGTATATATGTATATATATACGTCTTTATTTTGAACGCTTTATTTCAACACCTCACTTCATTTCTGACTTGAACTCAATCTGCCTAGATCACTCCGGATTTTATATTTTTCTATGGCCGTCTACGCCGGATATTTTAAAAGGTTTTAACCTATTTTTTGCATTGTTAGAAGCTTTACTTCTATTACATATGTATTTTACACAATGCGTATAGCGAACTTTCTTTCATTCAATATATATATACATTTACTTACATACCCATCTACACATATATATGTATGCACATCTATTCAAGTATTTAAGTTCACGTATACCTTGAAGACGGGTGGATTAATGTATGATAGTGTATCTCCGAGGGTTGTTCTTCTCTTCTCAATAAAGGCTTGTATCAGAAAGGGCAAGTATGCCTATGGATGTGTGTGTAAATAATATAGATCCTTACATTGTCTATGATTATATATAACTGTCTATATACATAACCTATATGGATGTGTGTAGATATAACATGAACATTGTTAAATATTCTAATATGTGTAGTTAAAAGAACAACCAAGTGTAATAGGGTTTTAAATATCTGAAATGTCGTTAAAGTGTTTGTGTTAGATGTATTAAATATACTCACCAGATATCATTATATATGAAAGAAATTTAGATGAGACAGTAGCGTAGAGTTAGAGGTTTTCTGAAACAATGATTTCTAGATATAATAATATAAAATGTCGTCAGTGGTATCATTGAAGAAGGAAAAACATTGTTAACGACACCAAGAAAGAAGTTGTTATGAAATAAAATAATTCACTTGAATTTAAAGAAAAAAAAACTTATCGTTTGCTTATGATAAGTAAGAATCTCTGCCGACCAGTATTTGTAGATTGTATTAATAATATTATTTATATTTGGGTGAACGTCGGAGTCCGGAAGCACCAACAAGTTGGAATTTCTCCGTTTTCACGGTGATTTTTCAGATTCTTTTTACACGGTGCCCTAGGAAATGCTATGGACTATCGGTTTTTAGCTCAAACAATTTGCAAACAAAATGATTTTATGTACATGTTTACATTCACTGTGGGTATATTTCAGATATGCATTTCATGAATGCATGAAAGTTTTCTATGAATATACTAGCTTTGAGTTTATAATAATCTTTAAACATGACTTTGTAGCAGAATGGATAGGCATAAGCAAACAAATGAGAAACTGTTTTCCTTCTTTCACTTTCATATGTAATAATTATCCGAGAACACCCCTATGAAAAGCATGGTTCTAAGCATCACTCTGATTGGTTAGTTTTTGGGCGTAAATTGTGTTTCCTAAAATATTTGCACCAACTCACTGGTAAACCAATCATATGTGCTCATTAGGATCACGTGTTCTCTTGGCGGGAAAAATTATTTACATCGCTGTTGAGCCTCCGTTTGACTACGTCACAACTTCACCTACGCCGACAACAACATCGTCAACTCAACAATACTGAAGTATTATATTCTTTTGATGAAATACTCTAAATGTACATATGACCAGTTCTTACGGGCCATTTCGCTGAATTATTCTTGTTATGTCTACTCACTGACATGTTTTATGCTAACAAGTCTGTTCTTATATTTCAACAACATAGATGTTTAATAAATGCTGATCTACACAGGAAAAGGATGTTGATTCTTCTTACAAAATTAATATTTATGATAACAGATTCCCAGACCATATGTAGGGAGTACCGTTACATTTTGGTGACTTTCCTAATTATCAGTAATAATAGTAATAAGATGAAGAATTATAATGAGGTTGAAGAAGACGATTGCTTTTAAATAATTGAAACACGAAACAAAAACGCCGGTGATGCCGGTTTTCAGCTCTTGGAGAACCTAACACTGTTCATCAACATGTTCTCGTACGAGAGTGTCCTTCCCTACATTCGTCTCCTGTTATTGGGGGCTAAGCTATTTAGTCTCACAAAGCCTAATGGTGACCTCCGTTCCATAGCAGTTGGATGTACTCTGCAATGGCTCACAGCGAAAGTGTGTCTCCTCGGTATCAAACTGCCTGTCTGCCGAATTTTCTCCTACTTAGCTAGGGCTAGGTACACAGATAGGTTGTGAGACTGCTGCTCATGCCACTAGATTTTTCAGCAACTTGCCTTCTGAGACACCAAAGATCATTCTCAAACTGGATCTCAAGAATGTTTTCAATTCAATAAGTTGGGATGTCGTCCTCCGTGCAGTAACGGAGAATGCCCCACAGCTCTATCACTTTGCTTGGCAAGCTTATCAGGAGCCCTCCTACCTCTCCTTTCGTTATCCACTCACTCCATCTGCCTCTGGAGTCCAACAGGGTGATCCGCTTGGGCCTGCTCTGTTTACACTGGGTATTGACGACGTTACCAAGACGTGGACTTGAATATCTGGTATCTTGATTATGACTGCTTGATAAGGAACTCACATCTGTGAGGTCGATGATCAACGAATGGGGTCGTAGGAGCCATAGCGTCAGCAGTCCCAAATTCGAGCTCTGGTTCCTCGATCATCCAGCTTCACACCATCAGACTGTAGACTTGTTTACAGACTCCTTCCCCTCTATCACAGTTCCTTCCTCATCAGTGTTGTTGTGTTCTCTTGGAGCCCCAGTCACTGACTGAGCTTTCGAGTTCATCTTTCGACCCAAGCAATTACTAAAAAAAAACCCGAAGCAATTGAGCTGCACCAAGGAATTTTTATATTTAGGAATTACTTGTCAATTCCTAAGCTACTGTATTTTCTCAGAGTTAGTCCCTCTTATAGATACTCATCATAGCTCCAATGCTTTGACGACCTAATCATCAGGAAACTCGAGGGTCTGGTCAATGTCAGACTCTCTCCAGAGTCTTGCAACCAGGCTTCTTTGCCCGAACAGTTTGGGGGTTGAAGTTTACGTAAGTGCTCGTCTCTATCTCTTCCCAGTTTTCTTTCCTCCATCCACGCATGCTCTCCGCTGGTATGCAACATTCTCTCCTTTCCAACATAGACTAGTTCCAACATAGACTAGTTCCAACGGAGAAATGACTGAAGCTCTGTTACAGTGGAGAGAGCTGGGTTTGTCTGTTCCTGTTACAGCTGAGGATAGACTGAAGCAGAGAGTATGGGACAATTTGCGTTCAAGTGTCACCTTTAACTCGCTCTTCAGTCAATTTGATCAGTTTTCGAGGTGTCGCCTACTTTCCGCTAGTGCGAAATTCTCAGGGGACTGAATTGATGCCCTTCCTGTGGCCAACATTAGAGATCTGCTCAGTCTGGATGAGATCAATTGAGGCATTTGCTGTTGAATTGATGTTGTTTCTTTTGTTGTTGTTTTTTCCTTCTTTCTTTGTATAACTCTTAATATCTTCTTACCTTTTAATGTTTATATATCATATTTCATAAATAAAGAATATCTATTTAATACATAACAAAAAAGGCGGGGGTAAGTAAATTTTTCTTAGCTTCTAGCTCGATCGACGTATTTTGGTCCGTAAAGTTTCGTTGCAAAAATTGAGTGGATGGGTTAAACGATACGCGAGGTAGACTAGAATATATTCCAGCGCCAACCGCTATGGCCGGTTGACTTACTGTCTGGCTCATTGACTGACTAACTACCCATCCTCCATTTTGTAAACAATTCAATTCTTCCCGTGGCCAAACCGCCATTCTAAGCTGTCTAACCCATTATAACGGCCTAACTATACTTAATTATTTTTTAATTATAGGGGGTCTTAATTTAGATTGTCATTTCACTATCTGTGTACAAAGAAGTCCCATCCATAAACATACCATTTATTGAATGACAGAAGAGTATGATTTGAGCAAGATTTGGCTGATATTTATAGCAGTAAATTGACAACATAAATCAGTGTTTCTTAACCAAGGATGGAAGGACAGTGCTCCTTTGGGGATGGATATTGTATAGACACAAATGGTCAGCAAATATCCACAGGAGCATATGGAGTGCATTAGGTGTTTAGAAGGATCCTGAGTTTTCTTAGAAATATTTAAATCTGGTGCAATATTTACATTTTAACATTTTCAAAATACCTTTGTTGGGATTAGACAATGAGCAGAAGACCTGATGCAAATGGGTCCAGTATTTTTGGTCTTGTATATGTGAATTTGCAATAGAAAGGGGTCTGCATTTGTAGGAGTGGTATGTGTGTGTGTGCATGGGGGGCACAAGGAATGTGATCAAGGAATGAATCTTTCAGAATCACTGATTTAAAAGATCGCTGATGCCAAATAAAGTAGTATAGACCCGTGTCTGTAAATAAAATGATGCAATGATTTAGGAAAGTTAATTAGATATAGTTCATATGAAGTGACAAGACAGGGCTCATAATAAAAATATAACGATTTCACAATAAAGAATATTGAATTCAAAAACAATATTAGAAAGGGTAAGAACTAGGCTTAGAGAAGTAGAATGAAAAGTCAAGGACTAAAGAGAAAAGGAAAAGCAAAAAGAAAAATATGTTGTGTTAATAAGCTATCAGAATAGTTTCAGTAGTAGAAAGACCACGAAGACCAGTTATGAAGAATACAAGAAATTAGGGTTACATAGGTACCTATTTATTTATAAGATAAGTTGGTGTAAAGAAAGTGCTATTTACAGCGGAAATACTTGAAGGTTTTCCTATACCTATGGGAGCAATTCAATTAATTATTATTAGGTTATTACAATTAATTTTTCTCCCAAATTTAAATGAAGAGAAATGGTTATACAAGATAGATTTGAAGTTTGTGGCAGAGGAACTTATGTAATAGTATGTAATATCTCCAGATGTTCCTGTACATTGATACATTAGATTCTTCCTTAAGCACTTATTTTCTAGAGGAAATTTAAGGCATTTATTATTGCTTATATTGTAATAGAAGTTAAAGTATTAATATTAACCTTATTATTAGAACTAAGTATTATAGCAGGAGTTTTAATTGGGTTGTTATCAATATTACTAGGTGATATGCTAAAATTATTATCAATTTCATGGCTGGAATAAATTGCGGCTTCTGGCATTTAAACAACTAAACAACACACATACGTTAAATATGTTATTTATATATATATATATATATAATAGTCTCGAACAAGGAATATGTAGACAAGTGTTTACATATTTTTTGACGTATTGAAGGGAATTTATATGATACAAAGAATTAAAATCTCCAATACAGGTAAGCTGTAAAACAGCAATGAAATCGAGTGAAATTCAAGGAAGATGGAAAAAATGCCAACAAACCCCCACTGAAGGCAGTCTGCTCTAAAACAAAGCTTGACCAGTTTAAGTACAACTATAGCGTATTTCCTGAAGTGACAACAGATATGACCTTTGAGCCCAGAGACTCTCTTAAAAATCTTTCATCAAATTATTGCAAACGTGTCTCAGTTCTGAATAAGTTATTTCGTTGTGTTTTTTGTGCATGTTTAAACATCTCTTTAGACCCCTAAAAGATTTACACACTTTTTGACAAAAATTACACTGAGGAGCATTTTCTTGCATAAAATGTTGATATTGGGGGTTAATGTTATTCTCGTGTGATCGTAAATGAGATTTTAGATCAGCTTTTGAGAGGCAGATCTTACCACATACTTCGCACTGATATGAATTTTGTCCTGTGGTGTCGGAAAACTCCCCTTTACGCAATTTTCTTTTTGGTTCGCAGAGCTCAATTCGTTTGCTCTCAAATGCTCGCACATCTGTCCAAATATTTTCCCGCAATAATTTCTTGTCAGTTGCAAAGGATTCAATCTGTCTAAATGGAACATTGATTTGTCCAAGGTAAGATTTTATGTTGTCTCTGAATCTTTTCCATGGTTTGCTATTCTTGCGGCTCCCCTCCGATATTTGCCCCTAAACAGAAGTTGTTTTGGAATACGTTTATCGTCCATATGGATGACGTGTCCTGTCCATCGTAATTGGTTCCTCATGAGAAATGATTCAATAGAAAGAATCCCATTTTTAAGATTTGTCTCAGACACTTTTGATGGAAGCATTTTGATATGGCGAGCATAAGTTGTCCAGGTTTCTCAGGAATACAGAAGAGATGAGAGGACAAAGGCAGAGGAGACCATAATTTTTGTTTCAGTTTTTATATGACGCTGTGAACAAACACAAGATGCTGATGCCTGTTGTATATGCGAAGGTATCTCAGTATCTAAATTTCCACAAGAATAACATATCTTTCAAGATATTTCAAAGATTGTACAACCTTTAGTGGTGTGCCTTTAACGATTATGTGAGGATTAGTCAATGCATTTCCCAGAGCAGGTTAACACATTACGACTGTTTCCTTCAAATTTATTGTCAAGCCAAACGCATCACATGCAGAGTCAAAAGAACTAACTAGAGTTTGTAAGATTTCTACGGTGTGACTTATAAGGTTACAATCATCAGCATACAAATGATCCCTGATAAGTGTACTGAAGACTTTGCTCTTGAATCTAAATCTAGTCAAATTATAACCTTCAGTGGAATTCGCAAAAGCTGAAGAAAGCTTTGCATTGAAATAGATGGCGAAGAGTAGGGGCATCGAGGTCCCCCTGCTTGATACCATTTCCAACATTAAAGGGATCTGAGAGTAATCCACCAAAGTTTACTCTTGCTTTCATGTCGTTATGAAGGGCCTTAATTATATTAATTATATTCACAAACTTAGGAGGACAGCCATGTTTTTCGAGCAAAATCCACAGAGCCTCTCTATTGACAGTGTCAGACATTTTGCTCAATACATTTTTCCTGAAGCTGACGAATTGTGAAGACCATATCTACTGTGCCTGGGGATGCACGAAAACCACATTGGGATTCAGAAATGACCCTTGGAACATTATGAGTGTTCAAGAGGGAAATGCTGCGAAAATTACCACTGTCGTCTTTCGGATCTGATTTAAAAAGGGAAATTAGTATTGCGTCCACCCAGTCCTGAGGGACATGTTCAGTTCTCCAGCAATGATTAATTAAGATATGCATAAATTCCTCAATTTTCTTTCAAAATCTCACAGTTAATACCATCCACACCAGCAGCTTTATTGTTGCTTAATTTTCTTATTGATTTGCTATGTTTTGAATAATATCTATCTCTACATTGGAAGGCCTATTCAAAAGATTTGAATAATACCCAACCCAACGTTTCTGTATGGACAGGATGTCAGTTAAGAAATGTCTCTCACCAACAGAATGAAATGGGGCTATTGCAGTTGATGTGGGGCTAGAGACTTCTTTGATAAGGGAGAAAAATTGTTTTGTGTCCTTCCTATCAAAAGCAGCTTGTGCTTTCAAGGGCTTAACATGCCACCATTCTTCTTTCATTTTTCGAAGATCTATTTAAACTCGTGACTTCAAGTGCTTATATCTTTCAGACTCATTTAGGTTACCCGATTAATTGAGAATATTCTTGTTTACTTTTGATTAAGGGAGTGATTTCATTGTTGTAGTCTGTGAACCAATCTTCTAATTTTCCATAGATTGTCTTGGTCAAGTGAGATATTGCTAAACGTATCCTGAAATTGTTGAAGGATGGGTAAAGATTTAAAGTTAGTAATGCTCAGTTTGTTTCGCAGTTCAACTGGCTTTAAGCGATTAATGAAAAAATCGAGTTTTGTCCTAACTAATCGATGATCTGTCCAACATTCAATCCCTCTCATAACACGGACACTTCGCACATCCTTGAGATCAGACTGGCGGATTAATACATAGTCGATAAGGTGCCAGGTTTTTTTTTTTACCTAGGTTGCATCCAGGTTGTTTTGTATGTTCTTCCTCGTTTAAAAATTGTATTGGTGATTACTAATTGATTCTCTGTGCAAAAGATTAATAAGACAGTTCCATTATTGTTATAATTTCCAATGTCATGTTTGCGTAGCACAGGCTAAGTTTCATGATTCCTCCCAACCCTTACGTTAAAGTCACCCATGACTATAATTTGTCTTCTTTCGGTACCCTACGAACTGCCACATTAAGTTCATAGTAAAATTCTTCAATATTTTCACAGAAATCATCCAATGTTTAGCTCCATACGACTGCGCTCGGAGGTTCCACTTGGTAGTCTCTTCAAAGAATACAGTAAGGATGATTTTAAGGCAAAGCCTACCCCCAGCTTCCATTTGTCTACTCCCAGGAAAGTCTTTCCAAAAGAAGGTATACCCTTGTTCAGAGCGCTGACCTACTTTAGCCAATCTAGTCTCAGAGAGAGCAACAAGGTCCAAATTGTAGCGATTTAATTTCTGTACTATAAGTGATTTAATCCTCTCTGATCTAGGTTTACCCTTACCATCAATTAGGGTCCGTACATTCCAACAGGTGAAGTTCATTGCGATCTTCGCCTTTTTCCTATACTCCATTATTTGGACCAATCTAGTGGGTTGACGACCGGGCCCTGCCTGTGGTCATACACTGGGACACCTGCCAAGCTAGGCCTGAGGACTGCTGGACCCCAAATCCTTTTTGATATTTAATGAATTATCTTGAAAACATTTAAAAATAATTTGTGGTTGCATTTTAAGGTTGATGCCAACCTTTCAGATGACGATTGAGAATTTTTGCCATTGTACAAGAAGTACTTGTATGAATAGAGTATATTTTAAGTGACTGAGCCTTGCATTGCACCACCTCCACTTTTGGGATCAAAGGATTTGATATCAGTGTGACACATTGCATGACGAGACTGACTACCTATGAACCTCAAGATTTTATTTTGCAGATACCTTCATAGACAGATTGGTTGTTATCACAAAACTAAAGATCCCAATCTGTCCTAGTTAGGAAAGGTAACCTGTATATACCACCACCACACACACAGATAAATATATAATAATATAAAAGGATATAAAAATTAAAAAGTATAAAAAATAAAAATAAAATATATAGAAACAATATATACATATGTACACACAATTGTTAGATGGCCGTTGACTATTCATGAGTTCTTCCACCCTATATATATATATATAAATACCGGTGCCACGTTAAGCACCCACGTTTGAGAGTCTTGTGCAAAGCACCCGCATCGAGAGCCTGGGTTCCACATAAAAAGTAGTCCTGTCGAGAGTCTTGTAACGGTGCCATGTTAAGCACCCACGTTGAGAACCCTGTCCCGGACTCACGCGGGGCCACGTGAAGCACCCGCGTCGAGAGTTCTGCCACGTTAAAAGCACAGATGAGGGAGATATGTGGTTAGATTAGCGATGTTTGAAGTAGCCTTCACACCGGAGCTATGCTAGAAACGTAAAATGTACTTTCTTTCCTCCTTGTTTCCCATCCGAGCGTGAATCCAATACATTCTACATGTGCGTCCTCTTGACTGTTGTTGTTGTTTTTTATTGTTCATTACCTATATATTAATACATACTTACACACCAGCCAGTGAGGGAAATAGATATAAAATTCCTAGGCGGTTGTAGTTGGATTGCCCAGTCAGCACTTGCTGCTTCTTATGATAGAAAGATTTCGGGGGAAAGGGTAAGTTGATTAAATTGACCCCAATGCTCAGCTGGTACTTATTTTATTGTCCCCGAAAGGATGAAAGGCAAAGTCGACCTCGGTGGAATTTGAACTCAGAACGTAAAGACGAATGAAATGCCACTAAGCATCTTGCCCAGCATACTAAAAATTCTGCCATTTCGCCACTTTATTAATATGTAAAATATATAATAACATAAATAATTCTTACAATACAAGAAACGAAAATGTGAAGCAGTGTTATTCATGGATTCTTTAAAATAATTAAGAACGTGAAATGAAACTTGGAAACTAGGTCTGATTCGAGCCAACGAGAAAACTTCTTTGCTGCCGTTCAACCTACTAAAAGTATCAGCTAAAGTTCCTTGAAATCTCATCTAATACCCAGAGTAAAGGACACATTGGACAGTGAATCTCCTAATATACAAAAAAGCAAGAGATTATTAGCTGGGAACTAAACAACATGTAGGTTTTAGACCAAGTTTGTCAGGGGTCTGCTAGGGTCCGACAGGCTAGAATTATGTGGAATTATGAGGAACATTTTATTGCAAAAGTAAATAAATGAACAAGGATATGTCGTCTATTTTTATAATATGTCCACAGTCCACTAGAAATAATTAGAATTGCATTTCAGTAACGTGGGGAATTGTTTGTTCCTGTGTTCAAATATTTAGCATGGCCAGATGCGACATGCTAAACTCGCCAAAACCATTTAAAAGATTCACTTCCGGCGGTCACACAGAGAGCCTATTTCCTCTGCATCTATGACGCACACACACACGCGCGCGCACACACACTCACACACACACACAGCTACCAACACACGCTGAGAGCTTGCGATTATCATTATTTATATCTCCCATGAACTACTAACTACTAACTGTTGCCTGGCCGTGTATCATACTACCATCATTATTTTCTATCCCTGAACATTCGGATAATCTTTGCAGTATGGTGTCTCTTGAATATAATAATAATAATAATAATAATAATAATAATAATAATAATAATAATAATTGGGATCCTGGAGATGGACAATGTCTTACATGGAGAAATGAAAGTCAAGACTCAGTGCAAGGAACCTGGTGACGGCCATCAAAAATATGGGCTGTTGCTGTAGTCCGCTATAGTGAACCCATTCTGAAATGGGCGCAGGCAGAGATTGACAAACTTGATCGCACTACCCGAAAGACAATGACAATGTATGGGGCTCTCCACCTTAAGGCGAACGTACACAGGCTGTACATGAAGAGGTGTAACGGTGGACGTGGACTGATTAGCGTACGTGAGTGCATCG
>JAOPUL010212511.1:0-12995 GCA_027564515.1 Octopus rubescens | reverse complement strand
AGTAGCCCGCGTTCTTAACCACTACGCCATATGCCCGTAGGCAATTATGGAGTGAATTTTAGGGCTTATAAACTGATATTTTTCTATCCTTTCAGATGGAGTTTCTCTATATGTTTCCATTGGAGTCTAATGTCGGTTCTGTACCGATTAAATAAATTGTTCTGTCTTTGAGACGAGGAATTATGTACATTAATTTACATTATATACCTTGGATGGATATGTGTCATCTTGTATTGTTGTTAACACAACGTTTCGGCTGATGTCCTCTCCAGCCTTCCATCCCAGCCAATTCCAAGTTCAATTCCTGAAATAATAATAACACCACCAAGACACCTGATGAAGGCTGGAGAGGACATCAGTCAAAACGTTGTGTTAACAACAATACAAGATGAGGACACATATCCGTCCAATGTATATAATGTAAAATAACTTTTTATTAACAATTTTTCTTGATTCTTCTGGGAATTTGGAAAAATCTGACATTACCAAACAATTCTTAGGAATCAAGCTAAAATGGGAGACTCTATGTTGTTGACTTGCAAAAAATAGTAGCTTCATTACCTTTCTTAAGATCTATCTTAAAAAGAAAGCATAAGCTTAAAACAACAACAAAAACAGGCAAGATGGTCAGGTTTGGATTGTCTGTGATCATATGTTTGCTCAATCAGAGTTGACTTGTGGTTAAATAACTTTTAATTATTTTGAAATCATCCATGATTATTGATAGACATAGTTTTGTTTGGATATTTTATTGATTTTTTTTTACATTTTAGTCCAAGAAAGATTATCAATACATTTGTAGATAATTCCAAATCAGTAAGATCAATATGATTGATGATCAGTTTAATCTTTAGTCATGGTAATTGATATATCACACACCTTACCATAATGTGTCTTACAAGATTCCTTCTCATGTTCTTCTTAATAAAACTGAGGTTTGTCTTTCTTTTTATTTTCCACAGAGTTTCTTGGTAAGTGTCCTCTATTATAGCCCCGAGCCAACCAAAGTCTTGTGAGAGACTGAAAGAAGCCTGTCATATATATTGCGGGGGGAGGGGGAGGGGGTCTCCTTGTCTTGAAATCATGCGATACTATCCATTTCTAATCTTCCATGAAAACATGACTGGCCGTGGGGAAATATTACTTTACTGAAAAACAGGTGAGGGTTGGCAACAGGAGGAGCATCCAACTGCAGAAAATCTGCCCCAATGAATTCCATTCAAGCAAAGAAAAGTAGATATTAAAGTAATAATAATAATAATCCTTTCTATACTGGGCACAAAGGCCTGAAATTTTCAAGGATGAGGATAGTCGATTCAATCGACCCCAGTACTCAACTGGAACTTATTTTATCGACCCCGAAAGGATGAAAAGCAAAGTCGACCCCCGCGGCATTTAAACTCAAGTAATAATAATAATAATAATGATGATGATGATATCTTTTATATACAATTTAATTGTTCCATCAAATAACATATTTAATTATGTTTCATTTTTGTTATTACACTTGAAAAATAATTGGTGAAACTATTTGGCAACTTTCACTCCCAGAAATTCCTTCATAGTCATCTTTTATTATTCACTTGTTTCAGTCAATAGATTGCGGCCATGCTGGGGCACAACTTTGAAGAAGTTTTAATCGAACAAATCAACCCCAGTACTTATTTTTCTTTTTTTAAACCTGGTACTTATTCTATCGGTCTCTTTTGCTGAACCACTAAGTTATGGGGATGTAAACACACCAACACCTGTTTTCATGTAATGGTGGATGACAGACATAAAGAGACACACACACATAACACACACACATAACATATATATATATATATATATATATATATATACGACAGACTTCTTTCAGCTTCCGTCTAACCAAATCCACTCACAAGGTTTTAGTCAGCCCACGGCTACAGTAGAAGATACTTGCTGAAGGTGCCACGCAGTGGGACTGAACCCGGAACCATGTGGATGGGAAGCCAGTTGACAATGTCTTCTTTGTGATTCTGTATTTTTTATCACACAAAACCTAACAGTAATTACAGGAATGTTGGCTGGATTAGATTTAATTAGAGTTATTGCAAGGATTATGGTTGAAACAACTTCAAAGCACCAGCAATATAGCAATGTTATGAGACAATTCCATAAATTATGAGAGACCCAATTGATTAAATCCCCTAACACAGTGGCATGGCTAAAGTGGCGCCTTTCCAACAATTTGTTTTTAACTCTTTAATTCACTTGTGCAATTAAAGTTGAATCTCATTTTTTTTTTTTTTGTTAATTGCATGGCCTTGAAAGAAGAACTTTCTAGAGTCATTACTTTATTTGACAAACCTTCCATGTTTTTGAACTGTCTGCTCAATCTCCTGTGAGGTGTTGGTAGCTGCTGACATCTGAAGAACCAAAACAAACCCTGACGTCATAAACTCTCCACACTTGACGAACCCGTGGAGTTTCATTTTTTTCACGTCACACTTATATCAGTCGTTGGAAGTTCCATACATAATGACATTGTTAATGAAACATAAAAATTAATGAATGTAGAATACAATTACGTATATTATAACTAATTAAATATTTTGTGTAATATAAGAGAAATGAGTTAAGAATTGTTTGGTATGCATCACGGTGCCTTTTTTTTATGTGTTCACTCCCCCTATGTTTAGAACCTGATTATGCCTCTGCCCCAATACCCCCTATACATGTCTGATATTTACTCATCAACCCCAGAGGATAGAATAATATCCATGCTTGGACTTAAACTCATTAAAAAGAAGAATAAAACTCAATTCTGTAGGGTATTTTATTCAAAAAACTAAATTTCACCATTTCTACAACTAGCATCATTAAACTCAATTTACTTTGAAGAATAAGAGCTGAAGATTCACACCAATTCTATCATTCATCAGTCATTTTCCCATCCACTTTTCCATATCTACAAGGGTTGGACAGGTTTTCCCCCACACATTCTCTTACCATTTGTTGAAGTTCCTTGTCACCTTTTTGAGGTTCAGTCATTTGATACCAGCTATTACCATTTCTTCCTAAATCATCGTTGATTGTCTTCTTCAACAAGTTCCTCTCATTTGGGTCACTTGGTACTTCTTTACCCAATTATCATCCTCTATGATGGACTCTCCCATCGAAGACAACGCATGAATGTTCAGCTTTTGCCAAACAATCTGCACAAATGATTTGTTTATAATGATCAAATGTATGTGCTGGACATTAACACACTCCCTCCATCAAATCGAAGTTGCCTGAACAGGTGTACAGTGTACCATGCATCAGGTGTCAAAGTGATCACAGAGCAATGTGAGATGAAGTGTTTTGCTCAAGAACACAATGCACCACCCGGTCCAGGAATTGAAACCACGATATTCTGATTGGGAGCACAACACCCTAACCATTAGGCCATGCATCCTCATAGACAATCCATATCTAATACAAACATAGACTCCTCTCTTATTACATCCAAATCCTCTTCCAACCCATTTATATATTGTTCTTCATATTCTCTAACGTTACAAATCCAGTGAAGTTTGCTCATTTCATTTCTTTCTAACCTTCACACATTATCTACATTTAATGTCCATGATTCACTATTATGCCCAGGGCCAGATTAAGACCCATAGAGGCCCTAAGCACTTTGGTGACCCCATATATATGTAATTCAAAATATTAACAATAATAAACCATTAAATAATTTTTTAGTTTTCAAAATGAAATAAAACTAACAATAAGTTGGAAAATGATGTATCTTTGTATAATTCCATTTTATTTATATTTGAAAAGTTTTTCTCCTACTTTATTTAATTGCAAAGTCTTTGGTGAGATCCTCACTATGACACCATGAACACTTCGAAATTACATTTCCGATCATATAAACCACTTTGAATATTATTTTATCAAGTTTAAAAGGATTTCTTTTGTGCTGTAAACCATTTACCATTTCTGTGTTGCCCCCCTCCTTTCCCTTGATGCTCTATGCACATGCTTATTTCGCATAACCATTTTGATACTAAACTACCTGAGACCACCCCCCTGGTTCTATGATACAAACTTCTTGTGTTAAAGAGATCAAAATCAAAACCTTCCATCAAAATTTCAACTCCAAACGCCAACTGAATAATGACAAAGTTATTTTACTAAATTCTTCAATATTTTCAAAAGTTTTTGAAACAAAGGCAGCATATTTTGAAAGAAATATGGTAACAAAATGATTCTGCCATTTCACACTTTGTAACCATGCATCATAGCATCTGCCCTTAATCCAGAGAGAACCCCTTACTGACCAACAGAAGTAATAGATCCCTGAACTTTTCTTCCAGCACATTCTTACTTTGGCTGCTATGCTTTCAAAACACCCTCCTTCACTACTCATTCAGTTACCTAGGTAACAGAAGTTATCAATCACTTCTAGGACCCTCTGGTCAGTTGAGAGAATTCATTTTATAGATTCTCTTACTACTAATTACTCCAACTCATTTATTACATACAGCATTCTGCTCAGACACCCTGTCTGTGATCTCACATAACACCTGTACTCATAGTTTACACTGGGTATATCCCATAGTAAACTTTAGTATGAAAAATAAACACTGCTAGCACATCAGTATTTTATGTAACAGAACTAACAACAAAAAATGTGTCAAATATAAAAATCAATCTACCTAATTTAATTATAAATATAACAATAGTAGCTACAAATACAATTTCATGGTGGCAGTAAATATAGGGCAACCATTTTTCAGATGAGACTATAAAAATAGTTGAAACAGCAGCATCTTATTTTATTGTCAATGGAGATATGATATAAACACAATATACATTTATGTCTGTTTTCAGTAATATCTAGTATATTTATTTAACTTACAATTGCACTTACAGTCAAAACCTTTGGGTATAGTCCATACTAAACTTTAATATGAAAAATAAATACTGTTGGCACATCAGTAATTAGGGGAACTGAATATAATTCCTACCAACTCCCTTTCTGCATATCAAGCATGATCCCTTCCCATATGATAGCTGAGTCCTGTTTTTTTTTCTTGCCAACCTTTGACGTAACTCAATTTACTTTACCCCTTTCACAGTCAAATTATTTTGTCAAATGTTTAGTGTATTTGTTGTTGTTTGATGAATGCACCGCGGTTTAAGCCTTGGTAAGATAATATCTTCTGTCAGAACGAATAACAATAAGAATACAAAGATAGGTTGAAGTTGACCGCACTGCAACATTTATTTAAATGCTAAAGTAAATACAGCAACTGGTATAACATGGATAAATTCTGTCAGGTAAATATATAAGTTTGAAAGTGCTTCTTTCGTTGAAGATAATGTTGGAAATACACAAAGCATAGCGTCAAAGATTTCTATTACAAATCTCTCCTTGTTGAAGCTGCAAAGTGGAATAAAACTGCTCTCATGTTGAAGATCCAAATTCTCTCATAGCGAACTCAACTCCCTTGGGAATTAGGGAGAAAATCGTCCCTTGCATAGCTGATGTTGGGACACTTGGTTAATCTATCACATTAAAGGGTGGATAACCTGCGTAAAGCTAAATGGACTGGACCATCACATGATAAGCCAAAATAGGTTTCTAAAAGTAGAGAGCGAACATGCTTCCGCTACAACTACCCTCTGCCAAAGAAAGAAGCGAAAACGAAAACTGTAGCAAAGAGAAAAAACATACAACAAATGGTAAGAACAAAAATGTACATACAATTAACAAGAGCAAAAAGGTATCCAATAAAAATGAACAAATACATCAAATGTTGTGATTAATAAGTCAATGATAAACATAATGTGTATGTAAGTTATAATGAAAAAAGATGTTCTTGTCAAAATGTAAGTCTTTAGATGGTTTAAAGAAAATGAATCCAACAGTGTGAAAATGTGAAAAATTCATGATCTTTAGATAGTTCAAGCAATGCTTAAAGTGAAAACAGTATAGGTGCAAGACACTGTCATAGTACAGGTCAACAAGTACAGATGATCTTGTGCTGGTGGCAAAGGACCGACAATGTCAATGTGAATGTGCTAAAAGCATGGGAAAAGTACCCAAAGGGGCCCTAATATAGCATTGCACTTTAGTTTTCTGGCTCGATATACAAGTTCACACCCAGTGCCGAATATCCTTTCGCAACAAAACAACTAGAAATCAATTTGGCCGTTGCTGTAATGCTGGGATGATACAAATTATGGAGCACCGAAAATACTGTTCATCTGTGCCCCTTAGGAACAAAAGGTAGAGATACACCAGTCGAAACGTCGCACCAGATTGAAGAATCTGAAGAAAATAATGGTAACAGCCAAAGGTTCAGAGAGTGAGAATCTGGTGATTTGAGACACGAAAGTTCGTTAACATCTTGATCTAAAGCTAAATGTTGCAAATCTATTGAGTCAGTAGTCTGCAAAGCGTTAATATGAACGCGAGATAAAGCATCAGCTGCAGAATTATTCACACCTTTGGTATATTGGGTGTCTAAGGTATATTGAGAAATGAAATCCAAATGCCACAATATTTATTGGATTTCGATTTTAAAGCAAAAGTTAACAGTCTGTGATCTGTAAAAAGTGTGAACTAGCGTCCCTTGAGGAAATGTCCGAAATGTTTAATAGCAAGATAAGCTAACAATAACTCTCTACTGAAAGTACTATATCGGGACTCTGCAGGTTTAAGGTGATGAGAATAAAAAGCAAGTGGCTGCCAATTGCCACTGACAAACTGTTGAAGAACCTCACCTACGCCAATATCAGTTGCATCAACCATTAAGGATAAAGGTGCTGCAGGAGTGGGGTGGGTTAAAAGTGTTACTCTGGATAACTTCTCTTTGATATCTTCAAATGCTTACAGGTCAGAAGAATTTAGTGATATGGTTTCATTTTTCTTTTTATGATTTCATAAAAGTTCAGTAAGAGGACAAATAGTTTCCGTAGAAATTAATGAGACCAAGAAATTCACGTAACTTCCGTAAAGAACTAGGAAAAGGGAAAATGTGAATAGCCTCAATTTTAGCAGTAATGTACAAATGCTGTCCTTATCGATAGAATGTCCTAGAAAAGTGAGAGAAAGAAAAGTGAGAGAAAGAAAAGTGAGAGAAAGAAAAGTGAGAGAAAGAAAAGTGAGAGAAAGAACACCAAACAATCATTTCCTAGTATTGATAATGACACCATATTTCGCCAGACGAGTGAAACGTTGCTGTAAGTGTGCTAAATGTTCTTTGGTAGAATTAGCTATCAAAAGATCATCAATGTAAGTGAAGACAAAATTCAAACTATGAGTGACTTCATCCATGAAGCATTGAAAGGTGCTGGCAGCGTTTCCTAAGCCAAATGGTATCCGTACATATTCAAAAAGGCTAAAAGGAGTTGTTATGATGGTGTTTGGTATGCTGGAAGGCTCAAAAGAGATTTGGTTATAAGCTCGCGCCAAATCGATAATAAAGAAGATGCTGCAGCCATGTAAAGATGCCAAAAAATGGTGGATATGAGGTATTGGATAATGGTCCAGAACTGTTATGGCATTCAAACAATGATAATGTCCACAAGGCTTCCAATCTCCCAAATTGCTTTTTCAAACAAGATGCAACAGGGAACACCAATTGCAGCTGGAAGGACGAATTATCCCTAGGTCGAGCATGTGACGGAATTCATCTTTCGCGACTTTGAGTTTAGGTGGGGCAAGGCGCCGGGGAGCGGAAGTCACAGGGGTGGGGGTGAGGGGCCTTTAGTGAGAATATGATGCGTGACAGAATGCGTTGGAGACCTCTATTTTGAAAGACAATCCAGGTTAATTCTGGAAACTTTGATAGCAGTTCATGAAAACCATTTGAAGGAGATGGAATAAAAAATAGAGGATTAACAGTATCAGGTCTTGAAGACGAACCTTGAGTAGAAAGAAGAATCTGTGCATCTATTGGTCTCTTATTCCTCAAATCAACTAACAGATAGAAATGGTGTAAGAAATCAGCATAATTTATTCACATTCTTTAAAGTTAATCCTGCAATGACTCGTGGCTTTGAGATTTCAAAGTTATGATTGCTTATTTTTAGAATGACATTGCAGGGTAGATGTGAGAGGCTGGATCTGGCCAGTTTGAAGATAAAACAGGTAGAATATTTTGGTTAGATATGGCTGGTTTAAATGCTAAAGGGTTTAAGGTTTCTGAATTCTGGGGTTTCCTTCCACATTTGAAATTTCTTGCTAATTCAACTTATTCAGCTATAAGAACTCAGTCATTGGTATACAGAAGTTCTCACGGACAGCAGGTCTTAAACTGTTCTGTTATGGCCTATAATAAACAGAAAGTGGGAGAACTGAGCCATGATAGACATCTACATAAGCACTATATTTATTGATGAACTCATTGCTAACCCTTACTTTGCTGACAGTATCTCTGGACATGGTTAGCATGGGTCACCCATAGTTTCTTTAGTGACCACCCAGACAAAAGTCTTCTCCAAGTCAAGGTAGTTGGCCAAATGATGAGGAACGACTCACAGACCTCTTCCCAGTTATACGATGCCACCACCTACTTAACGACCATACTATACAATACAATATACAATGATGACAAACCTTCCTCGTTTACCATCCCCTCCCACCTTCAAAAATGGTTGAATATAAACGATAAACTATTGAATAAAGTCATGAGCAATGGTTGGGCAAGTAATAATGGTAAAGGTTGTCATAAACGCCATTCTTTCGTTTTAACTCTCATTCTCCGTTAATTTCCGTAAGAAAGTTTGATTTATTTACTTTTGCTTTCATGATGTGTGTGTGTGTGTAAGCCGAACTTTGCTTTGAAGTCACGGGGAAAAAGTGAAAGCTGAAATGTACAAGCTTACACACACCATGAAAACAAAAGTAAATAAATCAAAATTTCTTACGGAAATTAACGAATGGTCAGCTGGCCGTCTATGACATTTGTGAGACATAAAACGAAACAATGCCAAAAAAATGATAACGCCATCAGAATATGATAACGCGCTGACGATTCTACCAGCTCGCCTCCTTACATTTTGTTCGACGCGCTGACGATTCTACTAGTTCGCCTCCTTACATTTTGTTCGACGCGCTGACGATTCTACCAGCTCGCCTCCTTACATTTTGCCCGGCATGCTAACGATTCTGCCAGCTCGCTGCCTTGTGGGGCATCTGTAATATTATAAGCAAGTAAACCAGCAATATTATCATTTTAAATCAAAACACAGCAGCGAAACAGTCGGGTTGAGACATATTAGTCTACCAAACCTAGGTATTGATGTATGTCCATATGTAACCGACTAATATTCGGTCATGATTTCGAAGCCCATACAGAGCTTCCTTTATGAGTGATTGGAAACCGAACGATTATATTCTACATTATCATTTTTTTTAACCTCTGGTTAGCTGACTGATCAACCCTATGATCAAAGTGTTACCAACCATAACCATCCCATTCTTTTCCTGTACGTTGTGTATCTAAGACTGCATTATTCAATGTGCCCAGCATTCCGGTTTTTTTTTCTGTTCAAGACAATATGGTATAATTTACGGACGATTTGGTTGTTATTTTCTTAAAAGCTCTCTCGGTGGCTCGTCATTGTCTCGATTATCGGGAATATTCCACCAGAGTTAATTGACAAATAAATAAATAAATAAATAAATAAATAAATAAAAAGCTAAGAGATCTAATCACAGATTTTAAACAAGCATCTGATGAGGAAAATTCAAGGAACTGATTCTATTTAAAGTAGCAATGCATGGCTGCTTATAATTGTTCTTTATTTGTAAAACAAGATAATAACTAAGATTACTATGGTTTCAAATGTTGATAAAAAGCCAGAAATTTTAGGAGAAAGAGGGGATAGTCAATCACATCGAGCCCAATATCCAACTGATACTTATTTTATCAACTCCTGAAAAAAAGTCGGCCTTGGCGAAATTTTAATTCAGTGCGTAAAGAAGGGGAAGTAATGTCACTTAACATTTTGTTCGATGCGTTAATGACTCTATCAGTTCATCGCCTTAACAACTAAAATTATAATTGTTTCAAATTTTGGCACAAGGCTAGCCGTTTGGGGTGGGATAGGGGCGGTTAGTCGATTACTTGGATGGTACTATATTTTATCGACCCTGAAAGCACGACAGCGGGATATGAACCTACAACGTAAAGATCCGAAACAAATACAACAATGCATTTTTCCGACGCTCTAATAATTCTGCTTTATTCCTTCTTAATTTGGCACAAGATGTCAATTTTTCCGACTTTACGTTCTGAGTTCAAATGCCGCCGGGGTCGACTTTGCCTTTCATCCTTCCGGGGTCGATAAAGTGAGTACCAGTTTAACACTGGGGTCGATGTAATTGACTAAACCCCTCCCCCGAAATGGCTGGTCTTGTGCTTAAATCAGAAACCATTCGTTCTAGATAATATTGTGGACTGATAAAATAACATTTTTGATCTGATGGATTAAGGCTTTATTTATCCTTCCTCTTCTGCTCTTTTGGATTTTTCATTTCAATCATGAGCAACACCAGGATTCACTGCTAGTATAATATATGTGTGTTTTTGTGTCTGTCTTCCATCACAGCTTGACAACCAGCATTGGTTTGTTTACATCCTCGTAACTGATAGAATAAGTATCAGGCTTAAAAAAAAAAAAATAAGTGCTGGGTTTGATTCAAGGTGGTGCCCCAGCATGGCCGCAGCCAAAGACTGAAAACAAGAGAAGAGAAGAGATAAAAGATAGATTCGTTCCAGGCCAGTGCTGTATTTTCTGATAATGATTTTAAATATTTCTCTTAAGATAAGCAAAACAAGAAAACATTTGTATGCAATGTCACATATTTAGTGAAGTCAAAAGGCTGTGAGCCATATTGGGTTTGTGGGCCACACTTTACTGGTCCTTGATGTAAAGTAAGGGCAATTGTTCAGTCCTCGTATTGTTAATAATGCAAATACATCAAGATAAGCAGCATATTTCAAATGGTTCTCTTATAATGACATTTGTGTCATTTTATCAAAAGGTGTGTAAATCTTCTGGAGGTTTAACCCTCTAGCATTTAAACCGGCCTGAATATTCAACCTGTTTTAAGTTCAAACTAGCCAGATCTGACCTCTCACACCTACCCTACAATGTCATTCTAAAAGTAAATAATCACGATTCGAAATCTGGAAGCTATAAGATAATACATGATTGATTCAAAATGTTGTGAATAAATAAGCATGACATTTGTTAAAGTAATCTGAATGTTAAAGGGTTAAATACAAGTTGTTCGTTTCCAGTCTTTTGAGGAGACATGGGGGCGGGGGAGGATATTACCTTGCTTGGAAAGGGTTGGTGACAGGAAAGGGCGTCCGGCTATAGACAGTCTGCCTCCAACAAATTCCACCCGACCCATGCAAGCATGGTAAAGTGGATGTCAGAGCAATGATATATAGAGATATCACCATCACCATAGTCATTTATTGTTGGTATGGGTTGGACAGATCCAACAAGCCAGAGGATTGCACCAAGCCCCAATATCTACTTTGGCATGGTTTTTACACCTGGATGTTTTTCCTAATGCCAACCATTTCATCATCATCATCATCATCATCCTTTAACGTCCGTTTTTCCATGCAAGCATGGGTTGGACGGGGACTCACAGAATGTATTGGGTGCTTCACTTCATGATGCCGCCACAAGGAAGGGTCACAGAGTAACTAGCAAGAAAAAGAAAAAAAAAAGAAGCCTCCCAGGTGGAAGTGACTTTACGCCAGGTGTTGAGAAGGACAGGTGTTTTGCAATAAAAGAGATATATGGTTACCTTTCATTGTATGAGAATGTCTGGAAAATTTGCTGTAAGAAATTTCGCAGTATAGGAGAATTTACCATAAGACATATTTGCCATATGGACAATGATAAAAGTATGTCAGTATTTTTAAAACAAAAAATAAAACAAAACGATAAAAGGTTTTATAAAAGCATTAAATAGAAAGTCTTTATTCAAAGTCTTTATTCAAGGTCAAACATTAAAAAAAACAAAAACTTGATGAAGTCATTTAAAAAAAAATTCTTATGGTAAAAATGTTTACGGTAAAATTTCCTATAACCATATATGGGTAGAATGGGTGGAAGTGACTGGAATGACAGTAGAAATGTTGGTGACAGAGTATTAGAGCTTAGTGCCAAAGTAGAGGAGAGCAAATATAAGAGAATATATGGATGAAGGATGTGGAAGTGTGTGTGAGAGGAGAGTAACAGGGGGTTATAGGTGGGAGTCATTATCCTCCTCCTCCTCCTTTAATGTCCATTTTCCATGCTGGCATGGGTTGGACGGTTTGACTGTAACTGGCAAACTGGATAGCTGCACCAGGTTCCAGTCTGGTTTGGCTTGGTTTCTACAGCTGGATGCCCTTCCTAACGCCAACCACATCAGTGTGTGCCAGGTGCTTTTCACGTGACACCGGTAATGGACCCTCAGTGCTAGTGCTTCTTACATGGCACCATCACAAGTGCTTTTTATGTGGCACTGGCACAGGACTCCAGGTGCTTTTGACTCTTACCACGGATGCTTCTTGCAACAGGACTCTTGACAACATGGGTGCTATATATATATACATATATATATATTATCTGGAGCCTTACTGTACTCAAGAAGACCTGTCCTCAACAGAAGAAGTGTTAAGGCCGCTCCTTCTGGTGAAGAGGATTTGCCTGCAAGGGTCCTGTGCCGGCGCCACGTAAAAGTGCTAGTGCTGGTGCCATGATAAAAGTCCCTTTCCTAATGCCAACCACTGTAAAGTGCTTGGCATTAGGAAGGTCATCCAGCTGTAGAAGCCAAACCAAATCAGACTGAATCTTGGTGCAACTCTCCTGCTTGTCAGCTCTGGTCAAGCTGTCCAACCCATGGAAAACGGATGATGATGACGATGATGACACACACATACAAAGCAAAGAATTGAAGTAAGTACCACCCAACATCCATTGCTTATAAAATGTTACTTTTTATTGACTCTGAA
>JAOPUL010211378.1:0-13005 GCA_027564515.1 Octopus rubescens | reverse complement strand
GGCAGGTGCCAGGTCAGACCCTTGGGGCTCAGGTGTCTTGGATATAAGTGGTAGGATACTATGAGGAGTGGGTAGGGGTTGTGGATAGGTGATGAAGGGGTTATTAGGAGTCAAAGACTTAGGTATATGTAGGGTTGGGGAGGAGTGAGGTTAAGGAGGGCGATGGGATAGCAATGACAGAGGGACAGGGGTGTGGGGCCAGGATTGGGAGTGAGATCAGAGCAGTGTATGGAGCTGTACAGGGGGAGGAGAAAGAGTGAGGTAGGAGATGGGGTGGAATGGCTAAAGGATAGCAATGACAGAGGGACAGGGTTTGGAGCATGGAGGTGTACAGGGGAGGAAGAGAGAGAGAGAGGGGGAGGAGGGAGGCTGGGGTGTAAAGAGGTCTCCTTGTCGTATGCTGATGGAATGTCTTGGTAGGATGCTGTCCTGAATGGTACTAGGGTGAGAAAGGGCTAGGCCTGTAATATTGAGTGAGAAAAGGCAAGTGGGTCAATAGAAAGGGCTGGGCTAAGAGGTCAGGAATGGGGGTGAGAGGCAGAGTACATGTGGCTGGGATGTGACGGAGAGAAGGTGTAGAGGTGTAGTTTGGATTGTGGTTGGCGAGTGTGGAGGTGTGGGGCTCCCACATATGAGTGGGACACAGCATTTCTGGAACTTAGTTTCGCTGAAGAGTGAGGGTCTTCTGAAGTACTTCATATCACCAGCCATCTCGGTCTACTGTCATTTCCTCAGTGAATCCCAGCTCACCTTTCACTCATATATATATATATATATATATATATATATATAGTCAGAGAAGGGGAGGGCTCACGGACGGAGCCTGCATTACTAGAAATAGGAGCTAAAAACTCCTAACTTGTTAAAAAGTCTGATTTTGTATTGCTTCTTGTTGACCGTCAAGGTCCTTATTATTGAGATATATATATATATATATATACAACAGCCTTCTTTCAGTTTCCATGTATCAAATCCTCTCACAAAGCTTTGATCTGTCTGGGGCTGCTGTAGAAAATACTTGTCCAAGGTGCCACACATTGCGACTGAATCCAGAACCATGTGGTTTAGGAAACAAACTTCTTACCACACAGCCATTTCTGTGCCTATCTATCTATCTATCTGTCTGTCTGTCTGTCTGTCTGTCTGTTTGTACGTGTGTATATTTATACATTCGCTTGGTACAGTATCTTATTGAGTTGGTCATCTCACTTCACCCCACCCCTACAGTTGTAGGTTACTGTGCAGTCAGAGGAACTAACTGCAAGAGACCTTTGCTTGTAGCTTTCAAACATTACTTTCTGCAGACACGCACACACACACAAACAAAATAGATACACATAAATACATGCACACGAAACTACTCAAATAAAGGCACACACATACATGCACACACTCAATAAACACACTCAAATGGATGCACACATACATGTTCATACTTAGATACACTCATACACTCAAATAAATACACGCATACTCCCAAAGCAACAACCACACAAACACTAAAAAGAATAAGAGAATAATTCTACAATTTTAAATTAAACTTAGCTCTTTTTTTTTCTTTTTTTCTTTTTTTTTTTTCTTTTTGTTGTTGTAAATTTATTTGTTTACTTGCAGTGAATATAATATGTCCAACTCCTGCTGCAGCAGCAACAGGAACACTAACAGCAGCAGTCTCTCTCTCTCTCACTCTCTCTCTTCCCTCTCTCTCTCCTCTCTCTCTTTCTCTGACATTGCTGCTGCATCAGTAAATGCACCAACTACAGCAGGCGTAGCTATCCTGTTATTGCTGCTAATATTACTTCTGTCAGCAATCTGAATTTATCAATGTTCAATAATAATAATAATAATAATAATAATAATAATAATAATAATGATGATGGTGATAATGATGATGATGATGATGATGATAGTCAATTGTTAAAGTACAAAATGAGAGGGAGAGGGGGCGGAAAGGAGGGAGGGAGGGGGAAGAGTTATTTGACTGGGTGTGTATAGTCCTGACTTTCTGGCCACTCCTTTATTCTTATACCATCACCGCCACCACCACGACTGCCACTATCACTACCACTATGTTTCCTACTACTACCACCCCTCTCGCTAATCATCACTACTACCATGACCACCACCATTACTACTACTGCCACCAACACCACCAACACCACCACCACCAGTAATATTGCCCTCCTTCCACTACAACTAATATTATGTGGATAACACTACCTCTTCCACTACTACTACCACCACCACCACCACCACCACCACCACCACTACTACTACTACTACTACTACTACTACAAGCCAGAAAATCACCAATACTCTACTATCACTAAATAAAGATGGAGCTTCTGCAAGGTTGCTTAACCCACTAGAAATAGCAACCATATCTCTCACATATACCTTAAAAATGGTTGAATTGAATTGTAGAAACCTAGATGCACCTTATTGTTAATCGAGATGCACCATATTGTGGTCCAAAATGAACTTATGTTGTCATGAGTGCACCATACTGTGCATCTAAATAATATGAACCCAGATGCACCGTCATTTTGTCCCAGATGCAACACATTGTGGTCTGAGATACATCATAATGTGATACTTGATTTCTCCTCCAGAAAAAGAGTCACAGCTTGAACACATTTATCTTAAGTCTGTTGAATCAGGGCTGACCTGGGGCTAAAAGAATCAACAGAAACTGCTGCTGCTGCTGCTCCTACTACTACTATGAACCTAATTTAAAATTTTACTAGAACTGATATATTCTAGACTGATCTATTATATATATTCTTATTGAGACAATAGGGTGTCAAAGGTAACTGGGATTCTTGATTTAAGAATTGCAACCAGGATTATGAAACAACATATTGCTTTCAAATTTTGGCACAAACCCAGCAAGTTTGGGGGAGGGGGTAAGTCGATAACTGGTACTTATTTTATCGACATCGAAAGGATGAAAGGCAAAGTCGATCTCAGCAGAATTTGAACTCAGAACGTAAAGACAGATGAAATGCCGCTAAGCGTTTTGCCCGGCTTGCTAACGATTCTGCCAGCTCACCGCCTTAAGAAAAAGATAAAGATCCTTCCTGAGTAATATAGGCATGTGGGCCGGTTTCCTGGTTTCCGTGGTGTATATATTCTCCACCTGGACAGGACGCCAGTCAATCAGAGGAATACTCATTTTCACCAGCTGAGTGGACTGAAACAAAGTGAAATGAAGTGTTTTGCTCAAGAACACAACACGTCGACCAGTCCAGAAATTGAAACCACAATCTTACGTTCATGAGTCCAACACCCTAACCACTAAGTCATGTGCCTCCACAAATTATGAAACAATATATTAAATATTGTAAAAACCTCCTTCTTAACAATGTAGTTTGTATCAACCCAGAAAGCTTCTCTGCTAAAATAAGGATTTCTTTCACAGGTAGAGGACCAAGGCCTTAGTAGACTAGAGTATTTGAGGTGTAGGCGATAGGATTGGCCCTTTTCACAGTACCTGACTAATAAATACGGTTATGTTAACCTTGATGGGATTCGAACTTGGATTTTAGAGGTAAGACACTAACAATTGCGCAACATTTATTGTGAAACTACATTTTTATCTACTCCCCATGTTATATTACAGTTGCTGATCATGGGGATTGGTTACAGATTATAGGAGCTGTCTACCCTGATTGACTAATAATATCCTTTCTAAGGCTTGAAATTTTGGGGTAAGGGTTTAGTCGATTACATTAACTCCAGTGCACAATTGGTACTTATTTTATCGATCCTGAAATGGATGAAAGGCAAAGTCGACTCAGAGCATAAAGACGGACGAAATTCTGTGGGGCATTTTGTCTAACTAGTTGACTAATAATATCAAACACAGAGATGCTGCTGCTGCTGCATCATCATCAAAATCATCATCATCATCATCATCATCCCCCTCCTCCTCCTCCTCATCATCATCATTATCATCATCCCCTCCTCCTCCTCCTCCTCATCATCCTCATCATCCACGCAAACACACATAACCACATACATTACCTCAGCCTCAATTAAAGTGAATGGCTCAGTGATTAGAGTGTTGGGCTTACACAATCGTGAGGTTGTGAGTCCGATTCCTGGACCGGGCTGTGTGTTGTGTTCTTGAGCAAGACGCTTTATTTCACATTGCTCCAGTTCATTCAGCTGTAGAAATGAGTTGCGACGTCACTGGTGTCAGGCCGTATCAGCCCTTGCCTTTCTCTTTCCCTCTGACAACATCGGTGGCGTGGAGAGGGGAGACTGGTATGCATGGACGACTGCTGGTCTTCCATAAACCAACCTTGCCCAGACTTGTGCCTCGGAGGGGAACTTTCTAGGTACAATCCCATGGTCATTCGTGATTGAAGGGGAGGGGTCTTTACCTTACCTCAGCCTCACCACACATTACATACACTATGGAGACATCACCATCACACATAAACATCATCCCACCACCCTCATATATATTTGATAGACAGAAACAGTGTGGAAGTCATTTCCTCAATCAGCTCTATGCATATGTGTGCATGTGCATGGGTAGGTGTGGGTGTGTGCGTGCGTGTTTGTGTGTGTGTGTGTGTGTGTTTGTGTGTGTGTTTGCATGTGTTTGTGTGTGTGTTTGTGTATGTGTGTGTTTGTGTGTGTGCATGTGTTTGTGTGTGTGTGCATGTGTGTGCACATGCATGTGTGTGTGTACATGTGTGTTTGTGTGTGTGTGTTTGTGTGTGTGTGTGCATGTGTGTGTTTGTGTGTGTATGTGTGTATTTTTGTGTGTGTGTGTGTGTGTTTGCGTGTGTGTGCATGTGTGTGTTTATGTGTGTTTTTGTGTGTGTGTGTGTGTGTGTGTGGTGTGTGTGTGTGTGTGTGTGTGTGTGTGTGTGTGTGTGTGTGTGTGTGTGTGTATGTGTAGTGTACACTTCGATGCAAAGAAGCATCAAGATAATTTCAAGCACAAACAATTAACCATTACTTTGAAACACAATATGAAAACGATGTGAATTATCAAAAACCAGTCTTACTTAGTTGATTGATTCATATCGTAAAAAACTCATAAAGTAATAAAATATTTGAAAGGATGTATTTAAATTACTATTGTACACTTGTTTCAATAATAAACTTATTATATGCCTATTTACTAAATAATCATCATTCCATCCGAAATTTATATTTAAATAAATGTTTAAAGGGAAGCAAAAAATATGGTTTCTGATTTAGGCACAAGGCCAGCCATTTCGGGGTAGGTGTTTAGTCGATTACATCGACCACAGTCTTTTTTTTAAACTGGTACTTATTTTATCGACCCCGGAAGGATGAAAGGCAAAGTCGACCACGGCGGAATTTGAACTCAGAACAATAAAATAATGGCTTACAGAAAGGATTGCCACTTATCACTTCAAATACGCAGTTGTACACTGATATTAGAGTGAAAAAATAAATAAACATTTTCCTATCACTAATATTAGGAATTTCTTTCATTTTTACTTTTAGGACTAGAAAATACTTCTTGCCTGAATTGTTTTTAAATGTTGATTTTACCAAACAAGTAACACAGCGCTATGCTTCACCAGTGAGTAGAGTAATGTTTATGTTAATTCATTAATTTTTTTATTTAGTTAACCTCAGCTATTTGTAAATTTAACATCAATTCCTCTGTGTATATTGAACATTTTCTCTTTGACGTACATGTTTAAAAACCTAAAATATATTCATTTATCAACCCCATGGTTTGGGGTTCAGTCCTACTGTGTGGCACCTTGGGACCAACCAATCCATTTTGAGTGGAATTGGTTGATGGAAACTATATGAAGCCTGTTTCATGTGTATATACCATCTCTATTGTAATGCATGCTATGGCTGGCTGTAGACAAAAAGTGCAAAATACTCATTGAAAAATCAGATTTAGAGAGTAATGGCAATAAGGGCTGTGGAATGGAAAGTGAAAGGGTCTGACCTGGCAGGTATCTCAGGTGTCTGAGCCCCTGCGAGAAAGTTTAAACCGTTGAATATTTCTGGAATATTTGCACCTCATTAGATTATGAATCGTCTTCAACATTCCCTGAAAAATCAGTCCTTGTAGTCAAAGAGCTGCAGTGGCATAACATGGACGTAATAGTATTGTCTGAAATGAGGGACTCTGAAGCGGGTCACTTTACAGAACATTGTGATAGCTATATGTCTTATTAGGGAGGAGTGCAAGTGAGAGACTGGTGTAATGTTTGCAAAAGAATTTCATAGGTTCTAGGCTGGAAGAGCTTCCATGTGGATTTCCTGATCACTTGATGTCAGTGAGGATGCTATTGCCAAACAACAGATTTGTTACTCTAGTGATTGTCTACCCTCCAACCAAGTATTCCTCTGAAGATGAAAAACTAGCATTTCATCTTTCATTTTAAAAAAAGCTTGTGTGCAATGTTGCTTGTGCTGATAAAATCATCATACTTGGTGATTACCAAATTTGGGACATAATTGGGAAACATGGAATCAGAAAGCGCAATAGTAATGGCTTGTTACTACTTCAAATGTGTCAGAAGCTTGATTTTTGCATATACTGGATATCCGATGGCAAATTTGAGTGATGTTAAGCCTCGAACACTGTCGATCTACCAGTATAGAGCCTGCAGTACTTCAGCACCAATTATGTTAGAGTGGTTATGTGGTCTTGATGAAAAGCGATTAGATTTCTTACCAATTCTTGTATGGTGAGTTAGCGCTGGGTAAAAAAAATTAGTGAACAAATTGAAATTAAGATATGAGGATTGCATCTTGAATGCATTAGAGAAAATCACTGTAGATTGTTCATTGTGGAAGAACGCTGTACATGATGGGGGGATGAGTGAATCTGAATAAAATCTTATTTCTTCACATATATTGATGTAGATAAAACATGAAAGTACTTTGTCTCCGATCTTAAATACTTACAAATAATTTATTATAAGAACATTATAAGAAAATAATATTGACAGGTTTTCTTGGGTTGTTGCTTATCTGCAACAATCTGATAGGTTTGATAACATCGTTGATTGGGTAAGATTGTCATTCAATTTTCTCTAGATAGAAATATGTATTTATCATTTTATCCATGCTGGCATGGGTTAGATGTGTCATTATGATCCATGTCGATAATGCTCCATTCAATGTCTTTAGTCTTGCAGTCTTATATTTTTTTGGTTTAGTTTTTGTATTTATGGAAAATAGCAATTTTATAAAATACAGTTGTCCCTTGACTTACACAGTATTTTGTTTTTCAGTTTCACTTTAGCACAGTTTTGGTCATTTTTCACTCTTTCATTTTTTTATAAATATAGAAATAGTACTTGTTTCAATTGTTCATTTTATTTTGTTAAATATTTTTGCATTTAAATGTTAAAGTTGATTTCTCTGGAAATGAAAATTTAATGTATAAAATCAACTTCAAACTGGAAAATGTTAAACAGAAAATACAAGAGAGTTTGATAGAAAATGCAAAGAACTTCATAGAAACAACTGTTAAAACAATTATATGAAACAAGGAATAAATCAGTGCCAGTGCAATCACTGTATCTTCAATAACTTTAAAACATACATTACACATATTACAATATTGTTAAAAATAGGGAAAGATCTATTTCTTGATTGAAAATAAAGCCCAATATTACAACAGACACATGTCGATCTATCTATATACATACATATATGCAGGCTATCCATGTATCTCCTCCATAGAAACACACCTCTGCTTTTCCCTCTCTCATACTTCAGGGCTTTTCCTTCGTCTTGCAAATTACTTGGCCAGTGTTACCAAAAATGCACCCAGACATAGAAACCATGTCAAAACAGACATTGGAGCACAGTGCAGTTCTCCAATTTAGATCCTGTCGAACAGTCCAACTTATGCCATCATGGAAGACGGATGTTAAATAATAATGATGACACACATATACATGTTAATCGTATTTCTTATTTCAATTTCAATAATTGGTCTCTTGATATTATCATTAAAAACCTATCAACTTCATTTCACATGATTTTGAGTAGCATGATGACTTGTGGAAGCAATGTACTGTATTTATTAAACGAGGGTTTTTCATGATTAGATATATAAATGAAACTTGACTTTCAAATGCTGTTGGTTGATATTTTGCTTGTTGTTTGCATATCATGTCTTGTATTATAGTTATCAAATGACCAAAGGTAAGTGTTTTTTCTTATTTTCGTGAGTGTTTGTTGTTAGGATTGGGGTTCAGGGTTTAGACTACAGTAGGGTTAAGTTGGGGATTGGCGAAAGGCTTTTAGAGTAAATGGTTAGGTTGTATGTTAGAGATCAAATTTTGGACTAGGGAAGCAAGGAATAAATCAGTGTCAGTGCAATCACTTTATCCTCAATAACTTTACAACACACATTACACATATTACAATATTGTTAAAAATAGGGAAAGCTCTATTTCTTGATTGAAAATAAAGCCCAATATTACAACAGACACATGTCGATCTATCTATATACATACATATATGCAGGCTAGTCATGTATCTCCTCCATAGAAACACACCTCTGCCTTTCCCTCTCTCATAAATTGAGTTTTTTTTATAGGGATGGTTTAGACTAAAAATGGTTAGATTTAGAGTTGGAAGCCAGGGTTTAGGGTGAAGGGTTAGGTTGAGTGTTTTTGGTCATGGTTTAACATCGGGTTTATCAGTCAAAACTAGGATTATGGTTAAGGGTAGTGTTGTGTGTGAGGGCTGGGCCCAGGGGTTAAGGTTTAGTGTTTTCACTTTAGGATTCGTTATGGGTTGTTAGGTTTTCGTGTTGATATTGCGGTAAGGGAGTTGGTTTGGATTTATGATTTTGTGGTCACAAATAGTGTTAGGTGTAGCGCTAAATTGATGTAAAATGACGCTAATTATATCACAGAAACGGCTTCTTTTGACCTGTTTTAATGTAATGGCATAAATCGATGTTTTATAGCGTATGGTCATGTTGTTTTACATCAGTTGTGACACGCTAATCCCTGGTCCTGTTTCCCGTCTTTTTCAACTGCCCCAACCCTGTGGATTTTTTCCCATTTTTTGTAAACACTCCTTTTACCAAAATGACTCTTTTCTCGTTATCTCATTTTTCAAAACCTACTTCTCGTTGACTTTGTTTCCCCTAAATCTGTCCCTTTCTTTACCAGCCCCGTGCTGGGTCCGTTTAAATATATATGCATGCATGTACGTACGTGTGTGTGTCTATGTATAGAGAGGTCCAGGTTCAACGCCAGCACATGGCATAGAGCAGAGACGTACATAGGTTTCATAAAATAAACAGTCGTATATTTATATATTAATTTTATCTAAGTCTTGGTATTTACCCCTAACGTCGGTATTCATAGGTTATTCCTAACCCTTTATGAAGGCGAGAAAGTCTTGAGAAATGTGTCAGTCGATCCGATGATGTTCGCCGCCATCTATGATATGGCGAGATTTCTCGTTACACACTCAGGATAAGATCTTTTGTTTACTTTATATATGAAGGACAATACATCTCTCTCTCTCTCTCTCTCTCTCTCTCTCTCTCGCTCGCTCGCTCGTAATTCATCCTCATGTATGTCTATCCTCAACAAATTTTGTTTCTCCATTAAAAAATAAACGATTCGTAGTATTTCCTACTTTTCCCTCTAATGAAGCGAATAACTAGATTTCTTCGTCGTTCAAGGGAAGCAACTCTTATCATTCCTCTCGCTCCTCGTGTTAATGGGACGTAACTCCAGCCTGACTAAGGAAACATTCAATTTTCTATTAGAAATGTTAGGTCGACGTAAAATGACACCAATGAAACGATATTTTTTTTACCTTTTTTAATGTAATAACTTTTCTAATCACTCCTAGCTCTGTGGAGCTGTTCCTCACTTTAAATAAATACTCCTTTTTCCAGACTGCTCACTTTCCAGTTATCTTATTTTTCTAAAAACCTACGTCGCTTATTGTCTCCTTTGCTCCCAACAGCCCCACTCTGTGTAGAGCGAAAGTAAAATGTATACACCAAAGAAATTGAAAATTGATATGTATGTTTAAATATATAAATGCGCATGCACGTGTGTATGTGTATGTATGCATGTAGAGATTCATGTTTAATCCCAGTCCATGGCAGTGTATATACTTACGTAGGTTTGATAGAAAAACACTTGTAGTACATTATATTTTTATATATTCATTTGATGTTCATCTTGCCATCGTTCAATTAAACTCCTACTATAGGTATTCGTTAAGAATAATCCAACAGAATAAGGACTAGAATTTTCAGTGTAAAGGGCACAAACGCTTTAAGCAATTTTTGATTGAATATTCCACGCCATCCACAGAACTGCGAGGAGAAATCTCCTTTCATTGACCTCTCTTTTATTCCCACTTTATTGTTTTTCCCCGTTTCTCATTCTTGTTCCTTCTTTCGAACACGATTATTTCGACGGAGGCTTACGTTGTTCCTTTGATTATAACTCCTTTCATTGACCTCTCTTTTATTCCCACTTTATCTATTGTTTTTCCCTGTTTCTCATTCTTGTTCCTTCTTTCGAACACGATTATTTCGACGGAGGCTTACGTTGTTCATTTGATTATAACTGCTACTTGTCATTCACCTTGTCCCTTTTGTGTTTCTCTATTTCTCTTGTCCTCCTTAGAAAGTTTTGTTCCCTTCATGAAGTGGAAGATATCTTCCTATTTATTACGTCCGCTGGTGACAAATAAGTGAAATCGATCCCGCCTTAACCGCCACTATAATAGGAGAAATGTAGACAACGAAGGCAACATTTGATTCATTCTTCTATTTTTAAACCTCATCAACGAGACTGCGAGATTTCTCGTTACACTCACAAGTAAAGATGTTGTGGTTACATTATGAAAGAAAAGAGCAGTTATATATTATTTCACCTAGTCGTGTAAGGAGACGATACTTCTCGAGAAAGGAAACATTCGATTTCCTTTTATGTTCGCCGTCTTTCATATGGTAGCGAGCTGTTCCTTAAATATAATGCCTAAATAATGAATCTACTTATCTTCACGTTTAATTCTCACACCCTCACTCCATACACTTTGTGTTTCTATGTCTTTTTCACTTGTCTTAATGTAAAGCTATTGTTGTAGTAGCTATATATCTCCTCTATAGCAAGGCACTTGCGCTTGTTCCTCTACCATAATTTTGCCTTTCAACACTTGGCCTAAAGCCATCTTTCCCTTCTCAAATTCTCTCACCCCACTTATTAGCGGGAGCTTTTCTGCGTAGTGATGTTTCTCCGAGAGAGAGAGCACTATTAGCTGCAATTGTCTGACTTATGTCTTTAAAAAAAGTCGTGCAACCACTCTCCCAGTTTTTCAGTGATACCAAGACCACGTAAGTTGTGACATATCATCCCATGATCAACTTTGTCAAAAGCCTTGACAAAGAAGAGATATATCACATCCAGATTTGAGTGGTTGAGCTGTTGTTTCAGTACCCGGGCGTAACCTGGGCGGAAACTATGTTGTGTGCTCATGAGCAAGTTATTCTCTACCAGGAAGGTGATCAGTCTCCTTCTGACAAAGCGTTCCATGACCTTGCCAACATGTGAAGTCAGAGAGATGGGCAAGTAATTTTTAGCATCTGCTCTGCTTCCCCCTATATGGATAGGGCATATGATACTCTCTTTAACAGTTTGGGAAGTTTGCGACATGCAAGGAAACTCTGGAAAAGCATCAGCAGTGGTTTTCAAGAGCCTTCTTGCATGTTTTTAGGAGAAGCGCCCGAAATCCATTCGTGCTTCGAAACCTAGGTACAGTGCTTCGCGTGTTAGCTTGCCCGATGGGGACGATTTCGTCCCCTGCCAATACAATATCAGACTATAATTTAACAAGCTGGAGTTTTAGCTACTATTTCTAGTAATAGGGCTCTCTTCGTGATCCCTCAATTCATAAATTTGATCATTTTTACCTACCCGGTAATTTAGTATTACGGCTTGTAACCTATTTGGCTCTCTATATGTTTAAATGTACATATTAACAATTAATAACATCATTAGATATTTTATTAATGCACATCTATAAGGCGGCGAGCTGGTAGAATCGTTAGCACGCCGGGGAAAATGCTTAGTGGCATTTCTTCCGACTCTACGTTCTGAGTTCAAATGCCGCCGGGGTCGACTTTGCCTTTCATCCTTCCGGGGTCGATAAAGTGAGTACCAGTTACGAACTGGGGTCGATAAAATCGACTACACCACTCCCCAAAAAATTTCAGGCATTCGTGCCCAGTATAGAAAGGATTAATGTACGTCTATATACATTGAAAGGGAATTGATTGCTTCATCGGGTCTGGCAACACTGACCGTGCACTGCTGATATGAAGCTGTGTCTCTTCGAAACCTAGGTATAGTGCATCACGTGTTAGCTTGCCTGATAGGACGTTTACGTCCCCTGCCAATACAATATCAGACTATAATTTAACAAACTGGGGCTTTAGCTCCTATTTCTAGTAATACAGGCTCTCGCCGTGAGCCCTCAATTCATAAATTTGATAATGATATTTACCTACCTGGTAATTTAGTATTGCGGCTTGTAGCCTATTTGGCTCTCTATATTTTTATAGATATAGATATATATATATTAGAGAAATATAAAATTTCTTTTATCTGGACATATATATTACTATATCAGAATTATTATAATGATTATATCTTATGGTAGACATAAGGCAGAAATTATAATAACAATTTTAGTGAACTATTCATATAAAATCATTTTGGGAGAGAGTATACATAGGATTCCAATACACCTACGAGCAAATAAGAGACATTATTAAAAAAAGAAAAAAGAGATCGTTGAAGAATTTCATTATATATACTCTATCCTTCCAGACAAATCCATAATGACTAACTAGTAATGTAATTACTAGAAAATATCAAATATTAAATTTATAATATTAAATTACTAATAATTATAAATATTGATTTCTATACTGGGCACGAAGGCCCGAAATTTTGGGGGAGGGGAGTAGTCGATTACATCGACCTCAGT
>JAOPUL010211154.1:0-13006 GCA_027564515.1 Octopus rubescens | reverse complement strand
GACACTTGCCCAAAGTGCCACGCAGTGGGACTGAACCCGGGACCATGGGGTTGGGAAGCAAGCTTCTTACCACACAGGCACACCCGTATATATATATATATACACAAGGGTAAAATCGGGCTTATAATCGTGAGGTTGAGAGTTCGATTCCCGGACCAGGCTGTGTGTTGTATTCTTGAGCAAGACACTATTTCACGTTGCTCCATTCACTCAGCTGTAGAAATGAGTTATGACATCACTGGTGCACCAAGCTGTATCGGCCTTTGCCTTTCCCTGGGACAACATCGATGGCATGGAGAGGGGAGACTGGTATGCATGGGCAACTGCTGGTCTTCCACAAACAACCTTGCCCAGACTTGTTCCTCGGAGGGGAAGTTTCTAGGTACAAACCCATGGTCATTCGTGACCGAAGGGTGTCTTTACCCTTACACTTTTCTTACAAACACACAGATATATATATCACATAAAGATATTATATAAGTATAGTATACATATATAATATATCTTATAAATATATATACGTGCAGGCATGGCTGTGTGGTTAGAAGTTTGCTTGCCAATCTTATGGTTCTGGGTTCAGTTTTGTTGCGTGCATGTTAGACAAGTGTCTTTTGCTATAGTTCTGGACCAACCAAAGGCTTGTGAGTAGATTTTGTGGGCAGAAACTGAAAGAAGCCCACTGTGTATATAGGTGCCGGCGTGGCTGTGTTGTAAGAAGCTTGCTTCTCAAGCACATGGTTCTGGGTTCAGTCTCACTGCACAGCACCTTGGGCAAGTGTCTTCTACTATAGCCTTGGGCCGACCAAAGCCTTGTGAGTGAATTTGGTAGACGGAAACTGAAAGAAGCCTGTCGTATATATATATGTATGTGCTGGTGGTACACTCTCTGGAGTGGTTGGCGTTAGGAAGGGCATCCAGCTGTGGAAACCAAGCCAAATAGACTGGAGTTTGGTGCAGCTTGCCAGTTTCCAGTCAAACCCTCTAATGCCAGCATGGAAAACAGACATTAAATGATGATGATGTGTGTGAGTATGTGAGTGTGTGTGTCTTGACATCGTGATGATTGTAAATGAGCATCATTGTTATACAAGTGAGGTTGTTTATTTCAAGTCTTAATGAAAAACATACCTGGCCTTGGGGAAATACTAATTTACTTAGAAACAGATGACGGTCAGGACCTGATTTAAACTATGGGGGGCCCAGGGCACTTCCAGTTCTGGGGCCCCTCATACAAGAGAATTAAAATCTTGGAAAAATATTGGTGTTGGTAATGTGGAGAAACCTATGGTTATTTATCATAAAACAGAATCCATTACATTTTTTGAGATATCAAGATGTTTGTATATTGAAAGAGAGCCTCTTTATGTAAGATTGCTTGGAGGTGTGGCGTTCATGTATTGAGTGCTCCATACATTCGTAACAGGGGCCCCCTGATATCGAAGATGGCCCGGGGCAATCGTCCCCTTTGCCCCCCCCCATGAATCCAGACCTGGCGAGGGTTGGTGATGGGAGGGGCATAGAAAATCTGTCTCAAAACATTCTATCTGATCCATACAAGCGTGGGAATGTGCATGTTAAATAATGATTATATATGTGTGTGTGTATATATATATATATATATAAAATACACGAAAATGAATGGTATTTGGTATTATTTATTCTCCATTACAAAATGTTTCATTATCCAACCAAGACTCTAAATGCATACCGACAGGCAATGCAAGTCATATTACACAACTCATTGGACAGTGAAATTTCTCTCTCCAATGAGTTGTCTAATATGACTTGCTTTATTTTATTCTACTCCACTTTTACCTCATGGATATGCTTCCTCGAGTTTACAGTTGGGGTTTATCCTTACTCAAACAATATATATATATATATATTTAATAAAATTCGTTATGCCTATTAAATAAACGTCTGTACCTGTGCGACGCTGTAAAGTGCCTGTCAATTAACTTAAGGAAAATCTTCCCCACACATGTACTGGTATTTAAGGAGAGGGGGTGGGGGGCAAAAACCATTTAACATTACGATGGCGCTTCCTTTTATGGGTGTCAGGGCCCAGTATATAGGAGATACGGTCTCTGAATCCACTGGACTCTAATGCCTCATTGTAAATAGGGGCAGCGGCGTCGAAAATTTCTTTATTAGAGGAAAGGTTAGAGATCCTCTTGCTTACCCCTTTAACAAGGTTCTTAAATACTATGGGTGGATGACAGGAGGCTGTGTTTATATAAGATAGCCTCTCATTTGGCTTACGGTAGGGTTTATATATGCCTGATTCTATATCTAAGGTAACGTCTAAAAAATTTACTACTGTGAAGTTAGTTTCTATAGCAATCTTAAGGCCTAAGGAATTCAGGTTACTAATCAGGTCTTTCCTAAGTTGGTCTAGAGTATGCCCATTAACCCCTCTGGATATGGCAAGAGCATCATCTCTGTAGAGACAGAAGAGAATCAATGGGAATTTCCTCTTTTACAACACTTCTGGTGTCCTTGGTCCTCGTACCATAGACTTCCTCTGCAAAATAGAGATTGCTGTGGCCCAGCAGAGAAATGAACCCTGTGATATGGAATGGCTACTGCAGTGAGTGTCGCGGGCCATTCTTCATGATAAGGCCACTGCAGTCATTACCATGGGGCACAGCTGAATACCCTGCCTGCTCGTGAAATTAACATGCAAGTGGCAAGTACACAGACACGTGTACCCTTAACATAGTTCTCAGGGAGAGTCAGCATGACACAGAATATGACAAGGCTGACCCCTTTGAATTACAGGTACAACTTATTTTTGCCAGCTGAGTGAATTGGAGCAACATGAAATAAAGTGTCTTGCTCAAGGACACAATACGCCATCAGGAATCGAACTCACAACCTTACAATCATGAGTCGAATACACTAACCACTAAACCATGCATCTTCACTAAAAAATTATGTATCTAGCAGATCAGTAACTGAGATTAAGGATTGATACTCAAGTAATCCATATATAGGATAAACTCTCTTAAGTGCTGGTGGCCTGATAAAATCCTCTTGGAGTTGGGGTTTCTCTATTGTTGTGTGTGCAACATAACATACAACACAACTTATGCTAGCATGAAAAAAAACCCCAGACAAGATGATGATGATGATGATGATGATGTCCATGTGGATCAATACAAAGAACAAACACAGGTGAGGTGAAGTTAAGCTTAAGAAAAGTCTACCTGTAAACAGATTTCATCTTGGTTGTCAGTACCAAAAGCCTTCTTCAGATCTTCAGCCTTGGCCACTTGACCTTTTGAAACATTCATAAACACAGCATGTGTCTGTAGAACTTCATCAATGTCTTTCTCTCTAGAAAAGATAAATAAATGCCCCAATAATTATTTCAAGCATAAACTAATGAGAAATTTACAGGCAATATGTCTTTGCTTTTATTTCTGCTATTCCTCCCTTGTATAGGATGGGTGGAACTTTTTGAGGCAATGTCTTACAAGTAGATGCCTTCTCTAAAGCCAACACTCAAATACCACCATTACATGCAGAGATATGATATACCTACTCTACAAAAAACAGGATATATATATATATATGTATGTATGTATGTATGTATGTGTGTGTGTGTGTGTATACCTTTTATCTTTTACTTGTTTCAATCATCAAACTGTGGCCATGCTGGGGCACTGCCTTTAATTCCTTAGTCAAATTAATTAATCAACCCCAGTACTAATTTTTTTTTAAAGCCTGGTAGTTATTCCATCGATCTCTTTCACCGAACCACTAAGTTACGGAGACATAAACTCACCAACAATGGTTGACAAGCAGTGATTAGGGATACACATAGATATATATATATATATGATGGGCTTTATATATATATATATATATATATAAAATAAATAGACGATCGACTTTTCGTCAGATCGGACTGAGGAAACAATGTTTTCGAATTGCTAATACTATCTATCGGTCACAACTCCAGGTAGAAGGAACAACATGAAATAAAATGTCTTGCTCAAGGACATAACGCATCACCTGGCCCGGGAATCAAACTCACAACCTCATGATTGTGAATCCAATTCTCTAACCACTCAGCCACGTGCCTTCATATATATATATATATATATATGTAAATGGCCAGAAAAAAAAAACATGAAAGACCTAGACTGAGATTCAAAGATACTGTAAAAAGGATTATCATCATCATCATCATATAGCATCCGTTTTCCATGCTGGCATGGGTTAGACAATTTGACTGGAGACTGGCAAGCCAGGGAGCTGCACTAGAAACCAGTCCGTTTTGGCTTGGTTTCTATGACTGGATGCCCTTTCTAATGCCAACCACTCCAGAGAGTATACTGGGTGCCTTTAACATGTCACTGGCACGGGTGCTTTTAATGTGTCACTAGCATACATATATATATATAAATTGAAATATATAAACAGAAAATCATACGCATAGAGCGCTGTATGGGACGATGTACAAACAATTAAGAAGCTGCCAGTCCTCATAGTAAAACTTATAAGGTAGGCAAACAGAACGTTGTAACGGACAATACACAAAAAAATCCACGACAGGCTTCTTTCAGTTTCTGTCTACAAAATCCACTCATAAGGCTTTGGTTTGCCCGAGGCTATAGTAGAAGACACTGCCCAAGGTGCCATGCAGTGGGACTCAACCCAGAACCATGTGGTTGGGAAGCAAGCTTCTTACCACACAGCCACACCTGCGAACATGAAGTGGAAAGGAATTGATCATAATAAATGGTAAACCCAAGCGAAAAACTGACCAGCATGGAGAAAGCATATCGAGTCACGCCAAAGCCATGAACAGTCCTAGTTGCAACAACTGGCTGCAGATAATAATAATAATAATATATGTAAATGAGTAGTATAAGATGTAGTTTCAGAGAATTGTGCAGCTATCACAATAAGCTCCTCTTATGGACTCAGCTATCAGTTCACATAGTAATCAATTACAAAGAAATGCAATGTAGTGTCCATGTAACTGAAAATCCAGGGAATGAAATTATTTCATAAGAAGTCCATAAAGACATTAAAAGCCAGGAAGTATGAAAGGTGAATATATATTTATTTAACCATGTGACTTCCATAGGATTACGGCCATTTTGCAACCTTCTTTGTGTAATATTAATTTTAGTATGGAAGAAATTATGAGTACATGTTTGCATTAATATGTATGTATTGTATAATACTGAACATACTTTTTTAATGTAAACATATATGCATAATATCTTCAATACTGAAATTAATACCACCTGAAGAAGGTTGTGAAACAGCTGTAACCCAATAAATATATATTCACCTCTTATACCTCCTGACTTCTATGTTTATATATATATATATATATAGTAGTGTGGGTGTGTGTTTAAGAAGTCTACTTCTACATGGTTTCAGGTTCAGTTTTCTACTGTGTTCCACCTTGGCTAAGTTTCTTCTACTATAACCCTGGGTTGATCAAAACCTTTTGAGTGGATTTGGTAGATAGAAATAGAAAGGAATTGGTCATAAATGTATATGTGTGTAAACATACATACAGGGTGTCCAAAAAGTACACATTGAATATATAAAGTCAGTGTTTATTAATAATATAGATTATATTTTCGAAATTTAATAGAATCTACAGGCAGAATTTAATGTTTTTTATGAATGCTTGTTTTCAAACTGACCGTTCTGGTCCAGGCACTGCTATAACATGAAATAATGGAATCGCAAACATTTCATTCAGTATTTGTGCACATTCTCATGAAATGGCTGCTCTCAATTTGTCAACTGTTGCCACTTTGTACCGTAAACTTTATCTTCTAAGTATCCTCCATAAAAAGAAGTCTAGTAGAATGAGATTCGGTGAATGCAGAGAGTAGTCTACTAGAGTTTTTCATCTAATCCACCTGTTTGGCAAAATCACATTAAGGCAGGACCTTTCTATAGTAATTGTATGGGTGTCTTGTATTGCTGGAGATAAAACTTTACATTTTCAAAGTCCTTCTGAATGCTTGGCATATTAGATTGTCACAAGTAATCTCTAATTAATTTTACAATGCTACAGCTACTCTTAGCAGTGATTTGTTCCTCTCCTGTAATATTTATTAACAGACAAACTGGGGTATTTGAAAGTTAAGTTTCTTGTCCATAGACACAACAAACAGTACTGATGACAGACACGAACCACCAGCATTTTAGCTGATTATCCAATATTCTGTTGACACTTGAGTGGTAGACCACTCAAGTTTAACATTACCAGCATGAGCCAATGAGGGATCATCTATGGTCACTAGAGTTGCTAGAAACAGCAGATAAATTCCACTCATGACACACCAGATAATGTGCTCTTGAGAGTGGTAACTGGAATAAAGACAAGAAGGGTTGAGTTGGAATACTATAGAATAGTGGTTCTCAACCATTTTTGACCCCTTTGGTTTGTATTTTATCCTACTGGACCCCCATAGCCATTTGAGATATATAAAAAAATCCTACTGTTTATTTTATAATTAAATATTATTAGGAATTGTATAAAAAATTAAAATATTTTGTGTATTATTGATGTATAAGCAATTGACTGCACATAAATTGTAATAACAAAATCTCACATGGCACCCCAAGTGCCATACGGAGCCAGGTTGATAACTACTGCTGTAGACCATAGGTCTACTCAATCAGAGCTGGCCCAGGGATAAACAACAACTCCAACTAAATCTCCCCTGCCATAAGGACACATTGGTTGTAGCTGGAATGCCTGTGATCATAAGTTTGCTCAGTCAGGGCTGACACAGAACTGAATTTTTTTTAAGGCTCAGTCATTGTAATTATAGGAAGAACAGCACATATTTTTCAGAGGCTCAGTTCTGGCTGGAGACAAGGAGGAAGGAAGTTGTCTACAACTAGAGAGCTGACTTGAATGTTTGTAACAGTGAACTCTGATAAAAGGTACCTAGCAGTCAATTGGTAGTGGTTAGGGTTAAAAACAGACAACAAATTAATTCTAAAATTCATGCAGTGTGATAGATATGATGTATATGAGGGAGCTTAGCAGTTTGTTTTACATCTTACAGAAACAATGGTTTGTAACACCGTACCCCAGCCCTACAAAATATGCTTTTGACTGTCATCTAAGTAACTTATTGCATCAACAAACCTCTACATTGTTACTCGGCCTGCTAGAAATACCAGCCAAATCTCCCTAAAATCATAGCTTACTGTCTTAAGAAAAGACCACATTGGATATAAATAAACAATGTCTGAATAAAAGATGGGATGGTCATAGTTGGAATGTATGTTATCATAAGTCTGCACAATTAGGGTCGATCTATGGATAAATAATGTAGTGTGTGTACAGATCAGACCAATGTTTTGCAGTGTGTTATTAGAAATCAAGTCCCATGGTTCTGTTCAAGTAAAATTGTCTTATATAAACATAATAGTAATTCTTAAATTATAACATACTACAAATAAAACAAAAAAAGAAAACAATTAAATCCCTAACGCGATCCTTCGATTAGCTAAAAATATCAGCCCAAATCTTTCAAATCGCAACATACCGTCTTATAGACGTAGTCCTGATTATAAGTTTGGTCATTTAGCTAAACAGCAAAATAATATAGTAAAAAGTAAAAAAAAAAAAAGGTTTATTTTGCTCTCAGTAACTTGGCATCTATGAGTTTCGACAACTTCAGAAGACTTTTTTAATTCAATGGAAGTGGTAATGCATATATTTATTCTTATTTCCATAAAAGGTAATTGCAAAACCCTGCTGAGAAAACCTAAAGGTGGCTACAAAGCAGGTAAAGCACGAGTGATTAAAATGGAAATATACCTTTCAAAATTTGATTTTAGTACAAAAAAAAATTACAAATATATTTTTCTGTCATTCGGACGCATAAAAATGTTGCTTTTGTGACTATTTTTGGAGTCCAAGATAACAATTTGCTTTCAACAATTATTTTAATTACGAAAAGATTATAATTTTAAGGTTACGGTTATATATCTTATAATTTTACATATTAAAAATAAGATATAGTTTAACTGCGGGAATTAACACTAGTGGACTTATTTCAAGCGAAATAAATTAAAGTTATTTTAAATATGAAGTTAAAAAACAGAACACAGGGCATTTTTTTTTAATCAAAGAACCAGAAGCGGTCTTTGGTGAGTTAATATCAAAAGCATTTTAAATATATCTTTCTCAGTAATTATTGCGATGACTTCAGATTCGGGCAAGTTATTTAACCATAAGTTCGTCCTGATTAAGCAGACCAATGATCAAAGGGTTCCTGCTGTCACCATCTCGTTTTATTTAGGCATTTAACATTTAAACCGGCTAAAATATGCAGCCTGTTTTATGCTCAAACTGGCCTCTCATACCAACCCTACAATGTCATTCTAAAAATTAAGTTAGCTCATCAAAATCTGAAAGCTACGAAATGATGCAGGATTAAATTCAAAACAATGTGAATAAATAAGCATTGCTTTTGACAGAATAATCTGAATGCTAAGGGGTTGAATATACCTCGAACTACATTAGCTACTGTGTCCTTCCTCTTTTTTTTTTTTGAGACGGGAGGGTGGCTACTCATTCTAACAGGTCGAGCACCCACGTAAAGTGCCCGTTTTAAATATACCCAGTTAAAATACAAAATAATCCTAATGTATACTCCATCATTTAGATGAATACTATGTTTTCTTATACTTTTTTTCTTTTGTATATATATATATATATAGTTTTGTAAACAAACTAGATGATTACTTAATAAACTAATTATTTCCATTCACTCACACTTTGTTGCGCCATGACATGACTTTATTCGGATAACAGGCAATTTCGAATCGCTTCCCTCCTTTTTTCAAACGTACGACAGCAACATTGGTCAATCTCTTTTGGTTTGTAGGTGTAAATATCGACATTTCTGCGGAAACTAATTTGATTTATAGAAAGAAGAAATTATTTTCATCTCAAGCGAACACGGCGCAGTAAATATAAAGTTATTTCTATATTCTCTAATACAAGAGAGTTCTACTTCCACTTGTTATGGCCGCTAATACAAGAGAGTTCTACTTCCAGCTTCTATATGGCCGCTTGACTTGCTAGAAATAGCAGTCAAATGTCATTTTACTGTCCAAAAGGGGGAAGAACTCGTTGATTACTATCTCGTATGCACTATTTGTATAAAGCAGGTTGGTCATATTAGTGTACATGGAATGTCATTGATCATAATTCTGCCCAGAGAGAGAGAGAGAGAGCTGACTCAAAGTTAAACAAGAAAAACTAGGGGGTATAGGTGGGATCCATTCAAAAGAGTCTTAGTTTCTATTATAATTCCATTTACGTTTAACCCCTTTGAACTACTAAATCCAAATATTTGACTGATAATTTGTTTTATCGAACAAGTAAGAATGAACGACAAATTTGACTCCGGCATGATTTGAACTCAGAACGTATAGGTCTGCCTCATTTTAAGTTTGGATTCTTTTTTCAGTTAGAAGGTTTTAGTAATCAAACTAAACAGGATATTTCAAATTAAGTAATGCTGTCAGGAAAAAAAGTTAATCACTGATATCGAACACATTTCAAATTTAAGTGACATGAGCAAAAATTCTATGGAATCCAAAATCGTTGATTGAAAATCAGTCAAACTTTGATTAAGCTAAATGCAGCTTATAAAAAAAATATTAACGATGAACAGGAAAGGATCAAACGAATACCGTTGTCACCAGTAATTGTATAAGGTTTCGTCGGTAGTTGATTGAGTTAATGAATGAAAATAAGTTTCTTGGCTGCGTGAAGAAGTTACTGATCAACACCTTCGAACATTTAACAGGAATTTATTTTCGCACATAAAGACAAACTGCTTTGACCTTTTACAATTAACAACAGCAATAATTAATAATGATCGTCCGTCGTTGTCGACAATGACCAGGACATCACATGGGAGAAGAAGAAGGGTCACTGTGCGTCCGGCTGTGACCGATCAGGCCGATGCAAGCTCGGAAGGTAGTGCTGCAGGTCGGGCACTGGTGGTCTGCTGGGAATGAAGGCAAGGAATTGGGTCTGGATTTGTGCAGCTCACGTTTTCTTTGTTCTTCTACGATCCTATTCTGTTCGTATGAGGTGGTATCTCTTTTGGTGCGGCTACGCCAGGCAGGGCGGTTCTGTGCTTGAATTTCCCAAGTGCCAGAGTTGATCTGAAAGCACTTCAATTTGAGTGTATCTTTGAAACACCTTTTCTACCCACCTTATGTGCGCTTGCCTTCTGCCAATTCACTGTAATATTTAAGATGGTTGCCTGTTACGAAGATTGTAACAGATCCATCTTAAACATTACTCATATGTTCTGGGACTAGATCCTAACCTTATTGGTCCCTTAATATTCCATCACCAGGCCACAAGAGAACTTATGACAACTTATGAAGAGTTTGAACTTTCAAATTCTTATGTACCGTACTGTAGGAGCATGGGCATCATATCTAGATCTCCATGGTCTATATCACAGAAGAAGGCCTGTTATACGTATCTGGCAGCTCTGGGAGTGGCTTGTGCTGACCAACGGAGCTGCAACGTGTGCTCACAATCTGAATTCGATATTGCTGGAATATTCCAAATAGCAACTTGTGTATCAGTGTTTAGGGATCATGGTCAAAGCAGAGAGGTACTTCGTTACAGGCACCAAGAGTTAAGCTAGATCTACTGCTGGGAAAGCATGTATTCACGGCATGGACGACTGGTGGAGGGAATGAATTGGAAATAGCCCAAACTACAAGAGATCAAGATCTAAGTACAAAAGTTTTCGAAAAAGTATCTAAAATGGAGAGCATGTTCTTTCACTGAAGAACTGGCAATCAGGAGATAATCGATATAGGTAGACGAAATTCAGACCACGAATGTAGGTAGGCTCCAGAAACAATAAAAATCTGCCAAAAATAAAGCAAGTCGATCGACCAATCCTTAGAAACTCAAATATTAAATCTGTTTGCGCCTATTTAAAGCAAGACGGGGCTAAAACATACAATTATTGATTCAAGTCCCGCTACATCAGCCTGGGACTAGTGAAATTCTTGATAAAGAAAAGAAACGAAATACAAATAGTCTAGCCAAAAATTCACAATAATTGTAACAAAACATTTGCAAAAATTTATTGCTGTGAGAAAACAGCAAAAGGAAAGTTCATAAAATGCAAAATCTTGCACAAAAAAAATAATAATGAACAAAAGAGCAGTTCACAAATCTGAAAAGAAAAATATGCAAATAGTTCAGTTTGATTGTCTTTTGAAAAACGCAAAATAGTCAGAAATAGTATGCATGAGCATATTTGCAGGCCAATGTATGTATGTTCATCGTATTGTTGAAAAAAAAAAAGTGAAAGTAAATACTGCACGCACTTAAACCGCAAACATCTTTCTACATTTACGTGACCATTACGAGGTGGTGTAGGTGAAGTTACTGGCTGGAAACAAGGCGAAAAAAAAGCATGAGAAATGTGTTTCTTCTGTGTGCAATGGAGATATAAACAGATACATACTGACGAAAAATGTTAATTCGACTGCTATGTCGAGCAAACTGAAAGTGAACTGGAGTCAAAAGTGATCATGCTGCTTGAGACCATGTCGAGAAAACACTTGTGAAAAATCGAGTCTTCCTTTTGAAATAAGCAAGTTGCAGTGGTTGACTAGACAGGCATTGAGTAGCTGAAATAAAAGTTTAGTCGCTATTTCTTGCGGTCAATAAACATTCTAGAAACAAGATACAGCAAGAACACGGCAAACTGATATGCAGTTTGAGATTCAAGTGTATCGGTGTCAGCTATAACGAGATGACCCAGTCGTGTCAACCAATCAGAGCTGGGCGCGCGTTAACGCGAAAAGGCAGTTTCACTACCAGTTAAGCCGCGTTTTGTTTTCAGTTAGCTTGGGACCGCCGTACAATGAACATCGCTTTAGCACTAACTCACCATCATGATGGCCATGGAGTTACCACACCTGGACATCTATATCCTGCTATGTCCTCTCCGTTAACTCACCAACTCAACCTAATTACCAACAGCCAACATGCTCCCGGCACCATTAATATCCTTTGCTCAAAAACCTATTTGTCAACTTAAAGGCACATTCACAAAACAAACACTTTAATATTAATAGCTTCCGATATTGTATTTATACATACACTCACACCTTATCAACATTAACGACATTAAATATATTTCTAAACAACCCTTATAGTCAAGGCGTCGAATTGACTAGATACTGTTAGATAAAAGATAATAAAATGATGACAGACTGGGATGTGAAACTCCCACGGGAGCATGGGCATCATATCTAGATGGCCATGGTTTACATCACAGAACAAGACTTATTGTACCTATCTGGCAGCTCTGGGAGTTGCTTGTGCTGACCAACGGAACTGCAATGCGTATTCACAATCTAAAGTCAATTTTGCTGGAATATTCCAAATAGGCCTCTGAATACGAATTGAAATAATACCAGACATGAGCTTTCAATTAATAACAACACTTTATTCTTCCGCTAAATGTATAATACAACAAACAGGTTAGAACATCACAGTGAATTAGTTCTGTGGAAGGGTGTACATAGTTGTCTTCAACAATTCAACCAAATTTGGTTACGCATGCTTCGGCAGGAACAAATATGGAGTGACATAGCTTCATGGAACAAATCTATCTTCTCTGGTCTGCTTGCTTGCGCTCAGCCCACTGAGTGGGTGGTTTATGCATGTCGCCACCGCACTAGTCGGTGAAGTATTTGTCGACCCTATTTATCGAGATAGGTAGGTTCCAGAAACACTAACGAAAATAACGCAACCTGATTGGTTGGTTATTTCGACGTCACATGACTGGTCGATTGAAACTCAAATATTAAATCTGTTTGCGCCTACTTTAAAGCAAGACAGGGCTAAAACATACGATTATTGATTCGGTACGTACGTATGTATGTATGTATGTATGTATGTATGTATGTATGTATGTATGTATGTATGTATGTATGTATGTAT
>JAOPUL010209456.1:0-13024 GCA_027564515.1 Octopus rubescens | reverse complement strand
GAGAGAGGAGAAAGTGTAGAGAGAGACAGAGGAGAGAAATTGGAGAGAGAGAGAGGAGAGAAAGAGCTGAGAGAGAGGGGAAAAGTGTAGAGAGAGACAGAGGAGAGAAATTGGAGAGAGAGAGAGAGAGGAGAGAAAGAGTAGAGAGAGAGGAGAGAAAGAGCGGAGAGAGAGAGAGAGGAGAAAGTGTAGAGAGAGACAGAGGAGAGAAATTGGAGAGAGAGAGAGAGAGAGAGGAGAGAAAGAGTAGAGAGAGAGAGAAAGAGCGGAGAGAGAGAGAGGAGAAAGTGTAGAGAGAGACAGAGGAGAGAAACAGTAGAGAGAGAGGAGAGAAAGAGCGGAGAGAGAGAGAGAGAGGAGAAAGTGTAGAGAGAGACAGAGGAGAGAAATTGGATAGAGAGAGAGGAGAGAAATTGGAGAGAGAGAGAGAGGAGAGAAAGAGTAGAGAGAGAGAGAGAAGGAGAGAGAAAGGAGAGAGGGTTGGCGAGGAGGGAGAAAGAAAACCAACAATACAAAACATATAACAAAAACAAAAAGTAGGTTTCGTGTTTTATTGAAAGAGATTTTTAAAAAAATGGGTGTGTACATTTCAAAACACTATTAAAGAAGACAATAGCAAAACAAGTAACCAGCAACAACAACAACAACAACAACAGCAATATCGAACAACAAGTGTGTATGTTTGCAACGGCAATCTATAATAATTAAGGTTAGATTCTACATTAATAGGTTTTGACAGAAGTGATATTATAGTAATACTCTCGAGCTACTTTCGTTATCGTGCTCTCTCCCTTTCTCTCCCTATCCTTCTCTCCCTTTCTTCCTTTCTCTCTCTCTCTCGCGCTCAAACACGCATATTTATAGACATATATTATATATATATATAGATAGATATATTATTAAAAAGAATCATTATTTCATATTCTACCGACAGTCGAAAAGTCGAACGTTTATAAATTTTTATGACGTCATCCACACACACACACACACACACACACAATCACACACACACACACATGCACAAACACACTCACAGACATCATCAATAGCTTACTCTTTCTCTCTCTCATATTAATAAAATGATATATTTGTTCATGCTCACATTTAAAATAATAAATGTCTCTAGATACATTCTACCCTGTTAACACTAACCCATCTTAATTTCATTTAATTTCATTTATTCAAAGCTTTGCCTCTAATTGCCTTCTTTCCTCTTTTTTTGTCACTGTGTAAATATTTATCTAAGTCGCCCCTCTCTCTCCATTACTGCCTGGGCTTTGAAAGGCGCAGTAATTCCGTCATTTCCTTATCCGGTGGATATCTACCCATCTATGTACTTTGTCTCTCTTTAAAGTCGGTTCATACCTCAAGTTGTTGTGTATTCTTCTTCCTCAAGTTGTTGTTCTAAAATCCCACCAACATGTCTCTAGCTTCCGGCAGCCATCTTGTCTCCTTCCTGCCACTCTTATATATAAATAAGCTCCCTAGTCATTGTGCTGCTTCTCTAATGATTTACCCTGGCTATCATTCATTTCCATGCACGTTGAAAAAGCAATGAACAGATAGATAAGTTGGTTTTGTTTGTTGTTTCCTCACTTTAATCCTTACATTATTCTACTTTGTTAACACTAACCCGTCTTAACTTAATTTAATTTAATGTATTCTTAACTCTAACTCTAATTGCCTTCTCTCCTCCTTTTTTGTTACTATGTAAAATTTATTTAAGTCTCCCCTCTCTCTCCGTTACTGCCTTGGCTTTGAAAGGCGCAGTCTCTCCGTTGTTTTCTTATTCGCGATGTGCTCGCCCTTTCCCACCCCCATTTTTACCGGAAACCTCTCTTCTGTACCGGAACCTCTCTAGACAACCCTTCTTCTTCTGTCCCTGCCCCATAGTGGCATCCACATTGATGGAATACAAATGCTGTAGCTTGTTACTTTGCACCAAAACAAAACAAAACAAAACATGACTGTGCAGTATTTATTATTATTGTTTAGTTAATTAATTAACCAATTATTTTATCTACTTGTATTTATATTAACATTGCTTGTACTAATGCTTGTATAGCACCCAATTTCAGTGGAGGCAGAAAGTGTAATGCAAATGATGGTAGATTAAATCCAAAGACAACTGTTATGACATGTCTATTGGCAAATGCTCATTAGAACCTACTTTTCAGATACTGAAAACGCTCCCCATGTTACCTCCTGCACCCCGCCTCCCCTTACACTTCCTCAGAGTTGGCACTGTCAATATAAGCACATTGAAAGGTAGGTCTGGTGAGGACATGTGACGGTTTGAAAGAAATGAAACTAGTATGCTCTGCTGGATGTGCACTGTCAGTGTTCACATATGACAGAGTATAAGCACCTTGAGAGAAAAATTAGTTATAAGACGCATCAGATGTTGCGTGCAAGAAAGAAGACTGTGCTGATATAGTCATGTGATGCGTATGGATGAGGACAGCTGCATAAAGAAGTGCCGATCTCTAACTGTGGAGATAACCCATGGAAGAGGTAGACCCAAGAATACGTGGGATGAGGTGGTGAAGTATGATCTTTGGATGTTGAGTCTCACAGAAGCAAACACAAGTGACTGAAACCTTTAGCGATTTGCTGTGCTTAAGAAGACACATCAAACCAAGTGAAATCATAGTTGTGGCCAGGGCAGGTGACACTTAAAAGGCACCCACTACACTCTTTGGAATGGTAAAAACTATAGGGCTAAAGCCCTATAATTTTTACCACTGATCTATTTTTTACAGTGAGAATAAATATATGTTTATTAAACATATGGATATTTATTTATATCTTTCTATTGATAATATGAAAAGTATAAATGAAAATTTAAATATATGATAAAAATATTATATCAGAAAACAAACATGCTGCACATTACTTGCTGGTTGCAAGTTATATTGAAAGATCATATTTTTCATTCAATTCATAGAAAATAAGGTTAAAATCAAGTTATTTACTTTTGAAAAACTGGTTGCATGTCATTTTCTTAGAAATGTATGGGATTAGTGCAGATGGTTAATAGTGAGAAGAAAAAAAAAGAAAAAGAAAAAAAAATCACTTTTGAGATGCACATGGATTGAAGAGAGAGAGAGAGTTATTGTTCAACACCTTGATGGAATAAAAACTTTTAATCAATATGTGACAGATTTCCTGAAAGGCTCCTGTCCCAGATGTGGTCAACAACAACAAATATACTGATGTTGAATTTAACAACTTATATATCAGTCAAGTTCTGATGTGTGTGTGTGTGTGCGTGTGCGTGCACGCGTGTGGTCGGGCATTAGTATGGAGAGGAAGTGACTGAGGGTAGTCACAGTAATAATTGATTATAAAACCTTCTCAATCGCTTTTGAAATCTTGGCAGGAAAAGTACTAACCATGTACTTTTAGCAGGCTTGGATAGATTAATTTTTCAGGTATCAGAAGAACTGTTGCACGTCCATATCAGAATATAAGTATTTATAGGCAAAGAACAGTTGAAGGATTTGATAACAATAATGGCTAACTTGGAAACACAATATTTTAATGTAATAGGTAAACCAATTGCTAAAATTTAAGGTAGGAGGATGGACTTAAAACAAGACTGTTTGGAGATATGGTAGTCCAGCCAGTGACGTAAGCGGAGGAGATTAACTGGTATAAGCAAAGTGACAAATCCAGGAGAAATAGAATGTGTTGAGGTCACAAAGGATATTTTCTGCTGCAAATACAGACATTTTCCTCCTCCTCCTCCTCATCATCATCATCATCATTGTAGTCATCCACTTGTACTGGTTTATCATCATTATCATCATCATCAATTGGAAAATTCTTATATTTATTTATGATTTAATAGTTATCAAGAGTTTACTTTCTTATGTCACAAAGTGCACCATGAAAGACATATGTACACATACTTTGAGAGAATGTTGTAACAATATTTACAAAGACTCGAATTGATATTTTTCTGCAGCTTATTTGTGTCTCTATTTATAATGTATAGGTAACATGGCTCTGTCTTTACAGAAGCAAATTTATATCATTGTAGTCATAAATGAAAAGATCACATTCCTTACATTCTATAATGCAAATACAATGCTAGTTTGTAAAAATATTATTAGGTCTTTCCTATCAAAATTTGTCAAGTGCAAGCTGTAACTAGTCAATACTCAAAGGTTTCATATTGCTTTATATCATCGATTCTCAAGACAAGATGTTCAGTGAGTTGTTCAGAATTTTTATTTTAAAATATTGCAATTGAATAAATAAGCATTTGTGTGCATGCATATACATGTGTGTGTGTGTGTGTGTGTGTGTGTGCGTGTGGTGCCAAATAAAAAGTAAAAGGCACCCAGTACACTCTGTAAAGTGGTTGGTGTTAGGAAGGGCATCCAGCCATAGAAACCAAGCCAAAACAAACTATGGGACCTGATGCAGCCCCTGACCTTGCCAATTTCTGTCAAGCCATTCAACCCATGCCAGCATGGAAAACGGACCTTAAATGTTGATGATGATGATTCATGCCTGGAAAAATAGACAAACATCATCATCATCATCATTTAGCATCCATTTTCCATGCTATGAATGTATATGGTGTATTATGTTTTCAAGTAATTTATGAAGCAAAACACTGTATTCAGTAAGGCATTTTTTTTTTTAGAGTAGATTGACTAATTTTTCCATTATTTCAAATTTTGTAATGAAGAAGTGTTCATCAAATAGCCCAGGAACAAAGGAAGAGCTGAAAAAATGGTAACAGTATTATCATTGGCACAACATGACATAAGAAGCTGTGCAGCAAACTTCTGTTTATTACCATTTGTTTAAATGCAGTTAATCAGTCAGGGACTACTTCAATGTTGTGATATACCACTTTTTAACATGAAGCAATTTGAATATTGTATTGAGTCAAAGGTTTTGCAATATTTTGGTAAGTTATTTGCTTTATTCGTCAAGTTACAACAAAAGCAGCCAAAGTAGAGGCCACCGTATTGCACTGTCTGAAGCCACCTTTCTGCCAATTCTTTGATCCTGCACTGATGCCAGTTCTTCTCCTTCAAAGTAAAGAACTCCTTCACTGAAGCTTCCACTTCCTCTTGGTTGATGAAGTGTTGTGAGTGCAGGAAGTGAGCCATGGATTGGAACAAGTAATAATCTGTGGGAACTAGGTCCAGACTACATGCTGAGTGTGGCATCAGTTCAATTCCCTTAAAATTCCTGTAGTTTATTCCAGGTCATTTGAGGATATGAGGTCTTGCATTGTCTTACTGCAGAAGAGCTTACTTTCTGTTAACCAATACTGGGTATTTTTGCTACACAATGGCATACATCCACTCCAACTGTTTGGAGTACAGATTGGCATTGGTGGTTCAACTGTCCGAAACAAACTTGTAGTGAATTATCCCCTCATAATTCCACCAGACGCATAGCATCACTTTGTGTTCAAAATTCCCATTTTTGATGGCAGGTTCTAGAAGCTTGCCCTTATTCAACCACTGCTTATGCATGTTAGGATTGCAGAAAAATATCTCCCTCGGATTATTATTTGTTCCAATCCATGGCTCACTTCCTGTGCTCACAACACTTCATCAACCAAGAGAAGGTGGAAGCTTCAGTGAAGGAGTTCTTTGATTCAAAGAACAAGAACTGGTATCAGCGTGGGATCAAAGAACTGGCAGAAAAGTGGCTTCAGATGTTGCAACACGACTGCCTCTACTTTGAATGCTAGACTGATTTTGTTGTAGCATGATGAATAAAACAAATAAGTTACCAAAATATTGCAAAACTTTTGACTCAACACAATATTATTTTTATTCTATTGCTTAAAGTACTAGTTTGTTTTGTTATTTAAGTACTTCTCTGTAGTGCATAATTGGCATTGCCTAGCTCCATTTATGTAAGGTGTGTTACTTTCAATGATTGACTAGTTGATATCAAAATGGTGAACTAATTGGTATCTGAATAAGTACATCCACATGAAAAATAAGTGTTAACATATTTAATATATAGAGAATTAAAAAGAAAACTGAATCATGAAGCTAATTATGTAATATACACACATACATACATGTGTGTGTGGGTGGGAGTTGTTAATTTGATTATTAGCATAACCACTTTCTTATTGCAGAACACATAGGGCATCAGTACCCTGTTGTATGCATATTTTTAATTTAAGACCCCCTTCAGTCTTGAATGACCATGGGTTTGCACATAGAAAGTTCCCCTCCTAGGCACAAGTCTGGGCAAGGTTGTTTTTTGTGGAAGACCAGCAGTCACCTATGTATACCTGTCTCCCCTCTCCATGCCACCAATGTTGTCCAAAGGAAAGACAAAAGCCGATACAGCTTGGCATCAGTGATGTTGCAACGCATTTCTACAGCTGAGTGAACTGGAGCAATGTGAAATAAAGTGTCTTGCAGAACACATAGGACGTCAGTGCCCTGTTGTATAAGCCACCCGTATTACTTTACTGATATGTGATCTTCCATATATATATCCCATTTGGTTTTTGAAAATGTTATACAACCACAGATAATACAGGTGTGGTTATCTCTCAACTCTATCAAACATGACTTTACAGTGTTCAAATATTAAGTTTCACTATTGGATGCGTAGTTTGATTTTTCTCAAACTGCAGGTTGTTCTCAATTACAGACGACCATTTGTTCTGTCCAGTTCAAGATGTTCCTAATGAATAGTGCTGATGTTCAAGGACTTAGTTTTTATTTTTTTTTGTGTGTGCGTGTTTTATTTTTCTGTGTTGTCCTGAAAGTCCTTTTTTGATTTGTACTAGGACCACTAACTGAGAGTTAATTGTTTATAAAGTAAATATTATGTAAGTTTCCAAGACCAGCTCAAGACCACTCTACTCCACTGCTCCATTGACTCAAATACCTGGGAGACAATCGCCAAGGACCACCCAAAGTGGCAGCATATCATCATCAAGGGAACAGACTGGATGGAAAATAAAAGATGTCAAGAGGCAGAGATCAGACATCAAAGACACAAAGAGTAACTTGCACTTCCTCATCCCCTGCCAACCTTCACCTGTGATAAATGCCCCTGTCTCTCAAAATACTATGTAAACCTGAAATCATGAAGTTGGATGACATGAGTAACCTATTACATAATGATACTTGATGTGTCAGCTTGCTTTTCCCAGCACTTCTGTGTTGACACTTCTGGTGAAATCTTTTGAGTATTTTGAGGTGTCATCATTACAGATGAATATGGCTAGGATGTGATGTGGCAAGCATCATAAATGTAAAGCTTGATTAAAAGTTCCAAGTCTCTGTCCAACCAGACTCATTTCCAAGTATCCCAGTTATAACTGAATCCTTCTCAATACTCAAGTTAGTTGTGGAATCTAAGAATTCATCTTTGGTGCTAAGATGTACAAATGAATCCACTACATCAAGTCTGGTTCCTTAGACATGTATATTTGGTTCAACATAAGGTTCTCTTGGAAAACATCACCTTAGTGATTTTCAGACCTATTATAAGTCCAACACCAGTATAGGCACTGGAGTAAAGGTTCATTATTTTCTGGATATCTAGTTCCAATTAAGCCAAAAGGTCACAATCATTAGTATCAAACTAATTGCTTGATACTAACAAAGACTAGGGATCAAGTTGAGTGAATCAAACTAATCTGGATTTTGATTTAGTAATGAAATAATTTATATATATTTACATACATGTATGTATTGAGTAATTATTTCATTGCAAAAAGCCATATACAGAGGTGTAGTCAACAAGAAGAAAGTCAGTAATGAGAGTAATGATGAAGTCAGCATGGAAGTGGGGGAAACACCAATACTCAGTCTTCAGACCCTTTCTGTTCATTATCGTTCTCCAAGACTGGCTGCCCATGGGATTTATGCTGAATCTGTAACAGAACTAACTAGAAAAGAAATTTCAGACAGGAAAACAAAACCAAGAATTGTGAGGTGCCTCAAAGTGAATTTAGCAGTGGCTAAAGTATTAATAAGTAGGAGAAAAACTAAGACCCTGCTACCATCAGGGAAAAGACCAGACTAGATATGTAGAGGCAGGAGTGGGTAGGACTTCTGTATGGTGTACTCTGTGTAAACAGTGGATGCATAGGATGTATGGTGGGATCACAGGCAGATTTAGAGAGAAGATAGACATCATATGCAGCAGGTGCACAGGCAAAATAAGAGTACATGCAAAATAAACTCCAGGTTGACTCTCAAGAAGTAGTTGATAGCTTCTGTTACTTAGGAAACCTAATTAGTAGTAGAGGGTATCCTAAAAACATCATAGCCAGAGTAAGAGCTGGTTGGAAAAAAATCAGAGAGCTATTATCTTCACTGTCAACAAAAGACTTTTCCCTCAGTGTGAAGGGTAGATTGTGTGATGCTTGCGCACAAAGTGCAATGCTGCAGGCCTTGAACATAGATTTGCAAGGACTTGTAAGAAATGCAGCAAGCATGCTCCACTAGATTTGTAATACTAGTGTATATGAATATCAGAATACAAATGGGCTAAGAGAAAACCTGAACATAAGAGGAGCCTGATGTAGTGAGCAATAGAGAAGACTGTGTTCTTATAGGCACGAGATGTGCATGGAGGAGGACATCTGTATAAAGAAGTGTCACATGCTCAAAATGAATGGAACCTGTGGATGAAGGGAGACTGAGGAAGACTAGGGATGAAGGAGAGTGAAAGCAGATCTGAAGTTGTTGCGTTTCATGGAGGAGTTGACAAAAGACTACATTGACTGGTGGCACACTTGTATGGGAGATGACTCACCAACCTCTTCAGTTATGGAACACACACATATATTATATTATATCATATTGTATTATATTATATCATATTGTATTATATTATATTATATTATATTTAAAATGTTGAGTGGTTTCATTAAAGTGAATTATATTAAAACAAGAAAAAAAGAAAATGCTTTGAGAACATTAACATGGAAAAAAAAAGTAAAATAGTATGTACAGTTTTAACTTAGCAGCTTGCTTTAAGAAGTCAAGCAGAAATAAAAGGAAATATAGATTAAAATAAACTACATCAGATTAATCTTTCATAATACCAGCTCTAGAAGTCTATGTGGTTTTTTATAAAGATTACATGCTATTGTATTTTGTTTCCTTCTGATTGTTGGTGGATAGTAGTTAACAGCAGTAGTTGCTGGCTGTTAGTGAATGGAACAGCAGGTAAGGCTGTTAGCAGGAACAGCAAGAGCAGTTAGAGTTCTTAGTGGCAATAGCAGTTGTCCATCTAACTAGTAGCAGTGGTTGTGGTGACTTTAGTAAGGGTTGCAGTAGTGATGGTGGTGGTGGTGGTTGTCTGCCATCCTCTGGCATAGGAATTTAAATGTGGTTGGTATTTTGTCATGAAGGTTATATTTTTTTGATGCATTGTCATTGAGTTATGTTATCGCTAAATTTATATAGAGAGAAAATGATAAAGTTTGGTTGCTTCATACCTGCACATGTATCTATATGATCACTAAACCCTGTTTGTATTCACATATTTTAATTGCAATCTATGCATTTATTTTTCCTTTTATTTCAGCATGACTAAATTGTCTTCTTAAAGTGATCAAAACCAGTAGTCTTGCTTTTTTCCATGACAAACTTCTCAAAACATTTTCTTCACAAACCTTTTTTCTTCTTTTCGCTATATATATATATCATCATCATTATCATCATCATCATCATCATCCTTTAACGTCCGTTTTCCACGCAAGCATGGGTTGGACGGTTTGACTGGAGCTGGCAAGCCAGGGGCTACCACCATGTTCCAGTCTGGTTTGGCTTGGTCTCTACAGCTGGATGCCCTTCCTACCGCCAATCACATTTACAGTGTGTGCTGGGTTATTTCAGTTTCTGTCTACCAAATTCACTCACAAGGCCTTGGTCAATTCGAGGCTATAGTAGAAGACACTTGCCCAAGGTGCCACGCAGTGAGACTGAATCCGGAACCATGTGGTTGGGTAGCAAGCCTCCCACTACACAGCCATGCCTGAGCCTATATATACGCACATTATATATAACACGCACATAAACCCAAACAGCAAAAGCCCCAAGCTGGTGACAAGGGTGGGGAACTCCTCACCCAAATTGCCACGTAGAAATGTTTCCATGACTTGAATGGAAGTCTTAAGATCCCAATGAACCTCTAAGGTCGACAATGAATGGGTTAACAGTTGTTGTTGTTGTTGTTGTTCAACCAACCTCCAGGTCATCTCTGATGGAGTAAACCACTTATCAACAGTGTTACAACCATGACCATCCCCGTTTTTATTTGAACCAAATATATCTATGACTACATTACACATGACCCCAGACAGGCTTCGTTATTGGCTCATGGGATCAGGGTTGTGATTGTTGCCGTTTAGCCCTAGGTCAGTCCTGCTCAACCAGAAGGATCATCGGCCATCCAATTTCTTTTATACAACAGGGACTACATTGTCCATTGTATCCTTCTTATTTCAGATAATGTGGAATTTGAGGGATATTTGGCTGCTATTTTTAGCAGGGCCGGTAACCATGTTGACATATTCTCGTGGTCTTGAGTGGGTTCAAAGGTTTTGGGGTATGGCAATGGTTTGCAGGAAGGAAGAAGGGTCACATAATGCCTTTGTCAACTCACCTTCTAGATTCTCGATCCGTTCGATATTATTGAGGGCCAAATTTAAGTATTCCAATTTCTTTAATCTGTTGATGTGTTCTGGAGTGGAGAGAGATAAAGAAACTGAGAGAGAGAGAGACAGACAGACAGACTGAGAAATAGACAGACAGGAAGAAACAGAGAGAGAGACGGACAGGCAAAAAGGTAAAGAGAAAGAGAAATAGAGAAGAATAAAGATAAAGGGAGAGATATATATGTAGAGTGAAAGAAAAAGACAAAGAAGGAGAAAGAGTGAAAGAGAAAGAGAAGGTAAATAAAATGGATGAACACTACACAATCACATTCAGGTAAGCAACAACAGATAAAAGTAAGGTATGAAGGCCTCACAATCACATACAGGTAAGTAGTATGGGTTAAAGGTATAGCATGAACATCTCATAATCACATTTAAATAACATGGGATAAAAGATGGCATGAATGTTCCATGATCACATTTAGATAAGTAACATAAGTTAAAGGCAAGGCATGAGAACCTCACAATCACATTCTGGTAATTAATATGGGTTAGATGTAGATCTGGCACAAATGGCTCAAAACATTTGATAAGAATAGATTTCTCTTCAGTGGTGATCAGGGAGTGGCTGTAGATCTACAAAGATCATGGGTCTACTTTCACCTCCTACACCTCCATCTTCATGGCCAAGTGGTTAAGACATTCATTTCACAATCATAGGGTTTCAGGTTCAAACCATTGCACATTAGTCAAATGTTCGGCCTTGGGTTGCCTCTAAATTTTAGCAGCAAAAATCACTGCCAGAAACTGTGTGGAAGCCTTTTGTATGAATTCTAAGCTGTTTTGGGGTGGTAAATTTATTCCATTCCCATGTGATAACATCTATGAAGCTTATTGAACATTTCGCTGTGGAGCATATTGAATACATGAATTTTAATCATCTATTTTTGCTATGATGTTTATTGAACATTAGGCATTTTGAGCTTGTTTTAATGCTATGGAACTCTTTCCTCTGCCTTCTCTGTCATTTAAATTTTCATCCTATTTTTTATTTTATATTTACCATTGAAAAACGAAAAAATTGTTGAAACCGGTATGGTATTTTAATAATTTGTTAAAAATTAAAAATAAGACAACTAAAATTCATTTTGAGACCCAGGTGAATCTTCAAACCCCAAACCAATTCTCACATACACACACACACACACACACACACACACACACACACGCACACACACATATATACATGGGTGCTGGTGCCATGTAAAAAGTGCCCAGTACACTCTGTAACGTGGTTGACATTAGGAAGGACATCCAGCCATAGAAACCATGTTAAAACAGACAGTGGAGCATGATGCAGTCCTCTGGCTTACCAGCTCCCGTCAAACTGTCCAACACATGCGGGTATGTAAGACGAACGTTAAATGATAATGATGATGATGATATATACATACGACAGTTTCCATCTACTACATCAACTCACAAGGCTTTGGTCGGCCCAGGACTATAGTAGGAAACACTTGCCCCCAGGTGCTGCACAATGGGACTAAACCTGGAACCACGTGATTGGGAAGCAAACATATTAACCACAACAGCTGTGTCCACGTCCATAAGTATTAACAAAAAAAATCTAAGTATTCAATAATGCAAATATAATGTCCTTTCCCTTATTTCTGCGCAACTGAAAGAACAAAAAAAAAACTTCCCTTTCTACACACAAATGTATTCATGATTAAGCAAATCTTGTTCCACACCACTTACCTATTTTAGGAATCAGGTTACATTGGAGATATAAGATCTTCAGCTCTCTACACCATTTATCAATGTTTTCAATCCTGAAAATAATACGGACAATTTAGATAAAGAATGGTAGAGAGTCAAAGAGTGAGAGAGAGAGAAAGAATGTATGTGTGTGGGGTTTTTTTGGGGGGGGGAGTAGGGGGGTTGCATTTAAGTGTGAGTGTGGGTGTGTGTGCATGATTAATTATGTGTGTGTGTGTTTGTGTCTGTGTATGAGTGTGTGTGTGTGTGTGTGGGAGGGGTTGCATGTAAATGTGTGTGTGTGTGTGTGTGTGTGATTAAGTATGTGTATGTGGGTTTGTGTCTGTCTGTGTATGAGTGTGTGTGTGTGATTAAGCATGCGTTTGTGTCTGTGTATGAGAGTGGATGGGTGGGGAGGGGTGGGGGTGCATGTGAGTTTGTGTGAGTGTGTGTATGTGTATGCATGTATGTATAAGTGTGTGTGTGTAAGTATGCATGTGAGTGTGTGTGTGTACTTATGGATATGAGTGTATGAGTGTGTGCATGTGTGTGTATTACAGGTATGTGTGTATGCATATGTGTTGTTGGTGCAACAGCAACAACAACAAAAACATCAAGTGCTGTAGCATTAACAACAACAAC
>JAOPUL010209233.1:0-13025 GCA_027564515.1 Octopus rubescens | reverse complement strand
ATAATAATAATAATAATATTAACAATAATAATAATAATAATAATAATAATAATAATAATAATAATAATAATAATAATGTTTTCTTGATTGGCCACATGGGCCGAACACAAAACAAATAGGGACAATACAACACACGGGACATGTGGTGCGATACAATGTCATGTACAAATAAAGTAACAATAACAATTAACAACACAATTAAACATATACATTCCCCAAAAGAGGGCGAGTTTCTTTAAGTGACAACCGAGAACCCCACACATCCTGGTTACCCCGACCGCCAGGGGCATCTCATCTGGTGCCTCTCTCCTTTTCAACTCTTCCGGTTTAGAAGATATAATTCAGAGTAGTAACATTCACACGGACAATCCTCGCCACATCCACCCAACTTTGAACAAAATCACTGGGGGTTGGGGCAATACTTCCCTCTGTACCTACACTTACCTTTTCAAGTGGAACTCTAAAAAGTCGATGAGGGCTTGGCCGAAGAGGATGGTATCTGTCTTCAGTCCTTTCAATCTCGTCCACCACACTACATCCTTCTCCATAGCAACCAGACAGAGGAAAACCGCCTTTCCTTCCCGGCCAAAGGAAGGCGGCGGGGCGATCTTCACAATGGTTTCGGATGATAGCCGGATCCGTCCTACACGTGTCAACACCTGTTCGACCAAGCTCCATAATTCAGCAATGCCCGGGCACGGGACGAGTGCATGCAACACGGTTTCATCGCCCTGTGCGCATCTCGGACTGGTCCGCGTGACAGCACTTCAGACCCTGTAGAGCTTTCTCGAACAGGCAAAGCTCCCCGGTAGCACCGCCAGGCTAGGGATTTCTGGAAGTTTTCCATAGGCCCCGTCCCGAAAGTCCTCCGGAATATACCAGCTAATTGATCCCTCCCGACGTTCAGAATTTCCGCGAGAACGTCGTCGCTCTTGCCCTCAACTAAACCCCTATAAATATCCATTGTGGTACTTCCACCCACCGCATTGTCTGACTAGCAGAGGGATGTGTGCGCTTGCCGTCACTCGAGCTTCCAAGCCCCCTTTCTTGGTCTACGCTTGATCCAGGTCTGTAACTCTGTCAATGAGACGAGCTGCGGAAAATCGTGCCTGGATATGACCATACCTGTTCACCGTTAAGATAACCTGGAGGTCTGGACCGAATCAGACTCCGAGCAATTTAACCGGTCCTTCCGTCGAGCGTCCCACAACGCTGTCGGTTGGCATGGACCTGCCTCTCCAGTTGCCGAGCTGCAGGCCCACCGACTTGTCATGATTAATCATTGCTCCTATCAACGCTTCGTACTCACTTAAAGCAGTGCTGGCCAACTCAATTTCCGAAGTGTCAGTTACTATTACGGTGCAATAATAATATTAATAATAAGGCCGCGAACTGGCAGAGTCATTACCGCGCCGAGAAAAATTATTTAGTGGCAATTCTTCTGACTTTACGCTCAAATGCTACTGGGCTCGACTTTGCCTTTCGTCCTTCCGGGGGCCAATAATGTGGGTACCAGTTACGAACTGGTTTCGAAAATAGCGATTACTCTGCTCCCCCAAATTTCAGGCCTTTGTGCCCAATATAGAATCGGTTATTATTATTATTACTAATCGTACAGGCTGGGAGCGTTATATATCGCTCGAAAATTTAAAGTTTTAATTTGTATCTCTAGTTCTTAATTGTTTATTTTTTTACAAAACGTCTGTCGAAACCACAGCAATGTATAGGTTTAATTGGTTTGTTTGTTTGTATCACTTTAGGAGCTCAAGTTCGAAAAGAAAATTACTAGTTTGCTTCGGAAAAAATAATTTTAAAATCAAATGTCTACCCTGCTCAGAGATATGTAGGAGGAAGGTAACTCTGATAGTGATTTATTTTTTGCAATATACGTCAGTGGCCACCACCTTCAACCCTCAAGTTCAAAGTCGAGTGGATTACACTGCCATTATGACGACTAACTGCAGCAGCAACAACAACGCCAACACAGTATGGGAATTTAATTCAAATTATGAAGTCGACTTCCCCCAATGAATGTGAATATACCACAGACGTCAAACAAAAGCGACAACAATACGACCATGCACGCAACCACCACCGATCTCACCCATACCACGAATGCAACAATAACCTTAGCAACATAAATGGCAACACTATTTTCAACTTCAATCACAATGACAACATCAACAACAATAAGAACAACAATATATTTGTAGCAACGGCTGGTAAAGGTTCCGAACTGTAGAGGATGGATATCTTACAAAGAGATATATGTCTGGTTTAAGAGGCCAAAATGAGCAGCTTGATAATTACGGGCTAATATAGCAACCTGAGGTGTTTGCATAAACCCAGATAAAATGTAATAATTTAATGGGATTTCATACACACAAAAAGACCGGAGGCAGCTTGCGGAAAAAAATAATGCCCGATATTCAGTAAGCCTCGGATGCCAAGCAATTTGTGGGCATTTCAGTGTTCTTCACCGGGGGACAAACAGTGCGTGGTTCGCGGCGATGTGAAAAATAAATTATCCATCAATCATATTTAGGAAGGAGGAAGGTGAGAGTGAAGATTTTAGGAATTCTACCTGAGCTATATATATGGTAGATTTTAGCGTGCATCCTATTGGAAGGGAGTGACAGCTACCTGGAGGTGAAGGGAACTCGTCATGAAACTTGCACATGGATCAGTGTGGAGGTAATATTCCACATTAAAAGAGACTCGATAAACAAAATCCCACAACTCATTAGCCTTCTGGGATGGCAAGGGCTGCATGTTACAGTTGAGTGTAGAAGGTCACGGTGCCACATGTGTGGGGAAACTGGCCACTTGAGATCTGTTTGCTCTCAACAGAAGACAAGGAACCATTGAGCCCTTCTAATGCTAACACCAGGTTCACAGAAGCGACAACAACTAAACCATCAGTGAGCAACAACTAAAGCAGTACCAACCCCAGCAAGAACGGCATCATCAACAACAGGAAACGCAAAATCAGTGATTGTTGGAAGAACATCAATACCAGCAACAACAATAGCAACACCAGCAATACCGGCAGCAGATGCACCCACCAGCTTCCACAGCAGAAAGAATAATAACAATGAATATACACATCACCCACGGGCTCTCCCAACGAAGCTCTCCCTCTACCCGTCTATTCTAAACTCAAATTCACATATATACTCTCACCCAGATTTCACATATACTGATAGCTCTGCGTCGCGCACTGAAAATGAAGGGGGGGGGCTCCAAAACCAAAACAAGTAAAATTCAATAAAACATCATGTCGCGCACGAGAAAACATGAAATGCTCACCGACTCCAATCACAGAAACACCTACAACAAGCCAATCACCTTAACATCACAGGCATCAACACATCTAGTACTGACACAACCAGTTCCACCAACACTACCTCAACTGCAACTACCTCTAAAATAAAATGACTACAACAGCAACAACTAACCGCCAAAATACAACACCTCGTGTTAGTGAGGAGGGCCAGCGAAGAATTGATGGCCCTCAGGGCAGGAAAGAAGCGTGTCATGAGGCAGTGAGAGATCTTCAGCCCCAGCACCGTTCAAGTGTTAGAAACACTGATGATGGTGCGTATGCCTCTGGAAACGTTCAAACACATTTAGGAGAGCTACTGTCTCGATGTGGGAACCTTTAATGTAAAAGCTACGAGTTGGCTTTGAAAGAGGTTCATTTAGGAACCTCAACAGACTATTAAGTGTTGAACCACCTAACATCCAGGCCCTATATTCGACGATTTTGAGACCTATGCATTATTTAGTCGGCCTTGAATGAGAGGCGACATGGAAGTGTTGTCTAGGAAAGGCCTGGGTCTCGAGGTATGGACTATCTTCCTGGACCCGGATGGTAAGTTGGTAGTCCTAGATTTGAGTAATACTGAAGGGGGTGCTTTTACACTAGTCGCTGTGTAATCTGGGTGGGGCAGACAGGTTTCTTCAGATGTATGAAGGTTCTCCTTGGTATGTCTCACTCTTTAGTTCTAGCAGGCAATTGGAACACCATTTTATCATTTTTGACACATCTCTGGATAGGGTGGGAGGAGCTGAGAGGAGAGGGGGTGTAAAAGACTCAAAAACCCGTGCTTATTCCCTTCCAACTTGCAGAAAGTTACTGACTACATTTTACTGAATACGCCAATGTGGACATGGGAAAACAACACCGGGCCTTCCAGATCGTATCTAGATAAAGTAATTTGTAGGCATATAGATACAAATAGTATAAGTTGTCATTAATTCAAAGTCGTCAGCTACACGGCCACCGATACGAGAAGCTGAACGTGCCAGCCTTCGGAGTCCGAGTTAGCAAGTTAGTCCATCGAAAGTTGACGGCTGCAATCGTCGACAACCGATGGGTGATGTCACTGAAAAATCTATTAGAGAAGAGGCGTTAGAGTTTAGTAAAGAAATAAGGTAAAAGGAATCTACAATAGAGCGAAACCTAGTTAGGAAGTTAGAAGAGATCATTAGGATAGGTATAGTGACCGACGTGCTGGCGGAGAGATTAGTTATTGATCAATTCTCCAATGCCAATGACGAAGGTTGCATTCTCAGAGTTAGGGTGCGTGTGCTAAGAGACGAATGAACGAAAATCTTACGATGGACCCGGGTGGCAGAGGCGCGATGTGTCAACAAAGCCGCAAGTTGAGCTTTGATGTGCCGGGACGGGCGCATTTTACTCGAATCTAAGTAGATATGTACGGAAACTCAGCAGTAATTTGCCGGATTTTGTGGAGTGCTCCCGTAGATCAGAGACGGGGGTAGATTTAACCTACTACCTCAGCAATATGCCGCGCCGCTTGGCCAGTGATGCAGACTTCTGCGAAATGCCGATAAGAGCCGAAGACACACGGGATGCGCTGACAGGCTTCAAAAGGAATAACACTTCGGAGTTGGAAGGTCTGCCTTCGAGCATTATCTTCATACACCAGACATTCTTCTTTATTCATTACTTCCTTCAACTCATCTAATATCTTCTATCTTCCCTTCTAAAATCGCAGTTGCCAGTTTTTCTTTGATGATCGGTACTGCTATCTCTTTTTTCTTGTAAGATCGTCTTTGGATGAACTGTATCACTTATTTTGTTTGGCTGTTTTACTTCCTGCTCTTTTATTGTTAGTTCTGTGTTGATTTCTTCTACCACCAATTCCGTTATCCATTGTTTTCCTAATAGCATTAGCCTGGTCCACGAGATTCTGCTGTGTTACTTCAAATATACCCTTCTTTATCCAAAGGGCTATCATATGTTTTCTGTAACCTCTTACTTTGGGCTCGCTTTCCAAATAATCTTGCATCACGACCCTGTTCTCTTTGCGTGTCCATTTCTTCCTCCCTACTCTGTTATATACTGATGCCATCTTAGAATAACAACTGAGGTCAGTGTACATCAGTACTGAACCACTGAGTATATAAGACATTTATAAATGCGGCGTATGTATTTTTCTTATCAACGAAATATGAAAGAAATCTATTTTGGAATAGGTTAATTGAAAGGACTTACAATAAAACAATTTCTATTTTCATCTTTTTGCGATTTCTTAAATCCTGCTTGGCGATGATCTCAGATTCAATCTTTCCGAGGAGGGGGCTCGCTGATACACGACCATTAAGATCATTATTCGCAGCCTCCTGCTGCTGTTATTGCTGTTGTTGTTGCACATGCTGTTTTTTCTTTGCTGTTGGTGTTGTTGTTGTCGGTGTTGCTGTTGGTGTTGCTGTTTTGTTGTTGTTGATGCTGATGTTGCTGTTGTTGGTTTTGCTGTTGTTCTTCTTCCTCTTCTTTTTCTTTTTGTTTTTCGTCTCCTCATTCTTTTTCTTATTCTTCTTCTTCTTCTTCTTCTTCTTTTTCTTCTTCTTCACCACCCCTTCCTCATTCATCACATTTTTATCAATATTATTATTATCTTTATTATTATTTTTTCAAACTTATGTTTTGTTTTGTTGAATCTCCCAGAATCTTGCATCAGTAGTCGGTTTACTGCCTGCAGCCTATGGTACCATGCTATCTCTTCCTTTCAACTATCTAATACTTCCCTGATTATTCTAGCCATGCCAAGTAGGCAAACCTTTTATAGCAGTTCTGCTGGGAATTCTCTTCCAATTTCCTTTATATTCTTCTTAACTGGATCTATCTTCACCTTCATTTTCCATAGTCGAGCTATTTAGTATTTAAGTGGATTGTATATATCTTTTTCTTAGCCTTCCTTCTTGACTATTCGTAGGTCAAAGTGACACACAACATCAATTATATAGCACATGTGGTGCATCTTGACCTCCACGACCACTAGGTTAGGTTTGTTATGCGCTAGTACCTGATCTGTTTGGATTGTGAAAGCCCACATGATTTGGCAGGTCTCCGACTCCGCCATTCTCTGTGGTTTGGGTACATACCACGTCTTGCCTCTCTCTAGACCCGACGTTTTGCATAGTTTCCAAAGTAACATTTTCACCACCTGATCCTGTCACCACAACTTGTAATGGGTTTGGGAAGGTCCCCGGAATTCGTTTACGGTATGGCCAATGGTTTCGTCCACTCTAATACAGATACACCACAGTAGAGACACTTGCTCTTTCCTAAGGTTGAGCCGCCAGTTTATGGCCAATGCTTGGTCTTGCGCAGCCAGTATTGTGTTCGCAGTCTCTTTTTTTTCAGTGATCTATTCTTCAGCCAGTCTATCCTAAGGTTTCCTTAAACTTCGCTTGAGTCTACACGGAATTTAATGTGAAGTCCCTTGTTGAGTAATGCTTCTTCATGTCCATTTTGTACTTCTTGCTTTGTTTTCTCATTTTTTCTCTGCTTTCAATACGCTCTCATTCCTAATTGACACTAGACAGGTTTCCTAACTTTGGGATAGCTAATTCACACAGTCTTGCACCCTTACTACATATGCTTTCTACACGTGCTCTCTGCACGTGAATTATGAGCTCTATTCATTGTTGGGAGCCGTTGTATCTTTCTGTCAAACTCTTTTAGCTCATCCTCTATCCACTTCAGAATTCCAGTCCATACCGAACTGCTGCGAGTGCGCGCGTGTTTAATGCCGAATTTATCATCCTGTCCCTCAGGTTTAAAACTAATATTTATCTCACTCGCACGCAGGTACTCTTCCTGTGACTTTTCTTTCATATGGTTGTGTTTAATTCCATCAGCCTCAAGTATTCACATATATTTACACCCGGATTCAGGTTCAAACCCCTTCATCATTTCACTACTTTGCATACATATTCCTTCTGTCCTGACAAGCTTTACTCGTCTCATTCCCATCGTAGCATAATTTGAGACACCGAAATGTATCTTGATATCATTCGAGAAAATCTGCACATACTGGACTAGACTCTCCAGTCTGCCTTACTTTTTGTGAAAAAATTCAAGTCATCCATGAATAGCAGGTGGTTCAGTTTGCCATTACCGTTTCCCAGATCATACCCCAACTTTGTCTTCTGTAGTATTTCCCTCAAGGGGATCATTCCCAGTACGAAGATCAATGGGGATACACTGTCCCCTCGAAATATTCCTCTTTTGATTTTCAGCTCCCCTAATTGCTGATTCCATGCTATCAATTCAGTTCTCCGACAGTTATACTGTTCAATATTTGGCATCTCATGTTTTATGCTGCTCCATACGTTTCCCCTTTCTTCTTTACTAAGAGTGTGGTATGATATCATCTACGTTACGATAATCAATGTCATGCTCATCAATTAACAGCTAATCTTTCGTTCCCCGACTCCTCTAGTTGCATACTTTCCGTTGAAAGGTAACAGTCCAATTTTTCCTAAGTATTTATACAGTTCTCCGGTCAAACCATCTGACAAGAGTTTCCACATTAGTGGAAGACACGTTATTGTTCGATAGTTGGATACACTTACACTTTTCAGGATCATTAGCACATAATTTATATCCCTTTGTAATCCTGGTGGATACTGAGTCTTCCTGCAAGCACTCACCCAGCTGTTGTGCCATCAATTCATGGAGCCCTTTCAGCTTTTTCATAAAATAACCTGGGACTCCATCTGGTCTTGTGCTCTTATAATTTGGGATTTTCCTTAACTGTTTATTTATCCTAAATCTAGTTATTTATTATTATTATTATTTTATGTTTGGTTTTTGCTTGTATTTGTACATGATATTTCCAAGTCTCACCCAGAGACATCAAGAGACATCAGGTGAGAAGGTCAAGTTCCTGTTATAAGTAGGGTGTCATATATTGGTCTTTGCTTTAAGATTTGTTCTAGAGAATGTTTAACTTAAGATAATAAAATTAATGTTTTGAAATTTGAGATTACATATACAGTATTTTAAGTAGAATATGGGCAGTTCCCATGAGCACTATTGTTAGAATTTCTGATATTTTAGGGTATCCTGGTATCTGAGTTAAGTAGCAATCAGCTCCATTTGCTATTATTCCCAGATAACCTACGACAACAGGTATTGTTTTAGTCTTAAGGTTCCACATTTTACCAATTTCTATTTCAAAATCTTTTATTATTCTCATCAACTTCTTCAGGTTTCACTTGAAGATGAAAATAAGAGTGGAGAGGGAAGTTTTGCCTTCTAGCCATTTTGCCAAAAGGTGGATGAAAGTGGCGAAAAGTGTGCGTGTGAACGGGCCTGCCCTGAGCATACGCCTGTAATCGGAGAAAAGGAAATGAGAAAAGGTATCTGTACTGGAAGTCAGGGTAGCCGTGGTTTTATGGGTTTTTTTCCATGAGCTGCCCTTGAACGCTTTCTCCTTAATGGGGATTACACATTGTTAGAATATATATATATTTCTTACGTTAAACCTGTTTACACGCAAAACCCTCACATTACCAAACACTCACATACATACAAACACATTCTTTGTTTATCCTGTATTGTCATAATGTTTTTCTTGATGTAAACCCTTTGTGGTCAATAAAGAAATTATCATTATTATTATTATTATTATTATTATTATTATTATTATTATTATTATTTTTATTAATATATTTATTATTATTGTTATTATTGTTATTATTATTATTATTATTATTAATTGTTAGGCTTTGTGCCCATATAAAAAGGATTATTATTAATTTAAGTTTGACTTTTCCTTTGTATTTGTACAAGTTGACTCCAAGTCTCACCCAAAGACCTCAAGAGAGAGCAGATGAGAAGTTCAAGTTCATGTTATGACTAGGGTGTCATATGTTTAGTTTTGCATAAAATATTGTTCTAGAGAATATTTAAGAGAACAGAATAAATTTTTTATTTTTAAAATTCAGATTACATAGATAGTATTTTACTATCTATGGGCAGTCCCATGAGCAATATCTTTTGAATTTCTGACATTTTTGGATTTTTGTCTTGGGGTTCCACATTTAACCAATTTGTATTTTAAGATCTTTATACTTGCTCAGATTTTGCTAGTTCTTTATAGATGCATTTATGTCGATTGGGACAGTCATATCAATGAAGAAGCATAATTTTGGTCTGTTATCCTTCAAAACAATGCCTGACCTATTCGCATCTATCTTTCTGTCGGGTTGAACAGTGAAATTCTAGAGGAATGTGATGTGGTCATTTTCAAGCATTGGAGCTGGTATGTGTTGCCAATAGATTTTATCATGGGGCATTCCGAGTTTTTTGCAGATTATCCACTGAATATACTGTGTGGCTCTATCATGCCTGTTGATATATTCTGTAGGCGCAAGAAGAGTGCACAAGGTGACAACGTGATTGATGGTGTCATTTTGTTATTTATATACACATGTTGGGCTACTGCCGTTCTTTAATAATTGGCCTGGTAATTCATTATAGTTAGAAATTGATCTTGGGCTGCTATGAGGAACCCATTTGTCCCTGATTTTGAGCCAGACATCACTAACCATTCATGGGTCAATATCTTTGTCAACATCGGCATCATTAGCTTTCTTTGTGTATATGCAAGATAAACCAGAGCTTTATCTTGCCATTTATCAGCAAGAATATCTAAAGCAGCAGTTTTAGCACGGGTTTTCATGCGATTAGCTTTTTTTGCGCTTTCTCTAGTTCTGCGATTTATTTATTTGGAATACATTTAGATATTTCATTGCCTGTTTTGCTATTGAGTATGGCGTTTTCTTGTTTTCGTACTTGAAGACATTGTTTTCATGTTCGAAAACAAGAAAACATCATACTCAGTATCAGAGCTTTTCAGGTAGGTGGTTAGGCCAATTATGGTAGTCTTCTTTGCTATTTTCAGTTGTAGTAGTCCACGACCACCCTCTTTTCTTGGCAGGTAAAGTGATTCTACATCTGCCTTAAGTGGTGAATTCTAAGCATTGTCAACAATATCCGTATTCTTCTGTCAAGAGTACATCTTTCAGTAATTTAAGTATTATTAATATTTTATTATTATTATTATTATTGTTGTTGTTATTGTTATTTTTATTGTTATTGTTATTATTATTATTATTATTATTATTGTTATTGTTGTTGATGTTGATGTTATTGTTATTGTTATTGTTATTATTATTATCATTATTATTATTATTATTATTATTTTTATTATTATTATTATTATTATTATTTCTCTTCTTGTGAACTACATATATCAACACATGGAAACCATATGGACACTCTAGTAAAGTCAACATGTAGCCGCACATGCGTGAATATTGTACTGGCAAAGATAGATAATTCTTACAATATGTTTATTGCTCTGAGTTCACTGACTGTTACTGCTATGGCTAGTTTAAGAACAAACGATTGTTATATAATTATTGTAAATCGCAAATATAATTCTTTTCAATAATATATTTCAAGAAGTCTATTATTGAAAAGAATACAAACTACCTTTGATAAAAAAAAAAACCTCGCCAAAAATTGCATTTTAAATATCTGAACTTTGACATTCACGGAGTCATAACTTAGGTTATAATTCATTGCTAAATAGCCAAAAAAATTCGTCTGTAAATTGTATATGAATGATGTTCCGTTTCTTATGTATGTAGAGTAAATATTAACTTATAAAATGTGACGTATTAACTTTATCGAAGTATAGTTCACGAGTGTACATACATTTTTATCACCAGGAACGAAGTTGAGAAATGTTTTCATCGAAATCATCATACCCATTGTTACCATTACAAACCACCAATTTTAGAGAATTACAATAATTGAGCAATGTATGCTACATTGTGGCCACACATTAACAATTTCATTCAAAGCCTATTTTCGTATCATGAACGAACAAGGTAAGTATTTACCCATTTGTTTTTTTATTTTTTTATTTATACAGTAATAATTCATTGAATTCAATTCTTTCTTATACAACTCACAATAAGGTATTACACGTTCTACAAGAAACATCAAATGAAAATATTTCTCCCGAAGCAAATGTCAACAATTGGCAAAATCAAGTGTCAGGACAAGCTAGCACCAATATTGACAAACAACTGATTCAAAATCTGAAGGGACTTGTGAGGTCGTTGTTGAGCTTGATGTTAAACATCACTTCTCCCTTTTTGCCACTAAAAACACAGACCTGGAAAGAAAGGTGGATAAAGATGGTAGAGCTGAAAATGTCCTTTAGGTAGATGTAATTGTTAGAGGATTTTTGAGATCCAGGGTTTATTCGATGGTCATGAACACCGGGCTACCTGTGAAAGAGAGAAATTGTCGCCAGAAACAATCGTTAAATGCCGCTCAGAATGCAAGCCATTACATCTGGCTCAAGAGAGATAATGAGTGGTACAACAAGGTCGACCGTACGATCCAGAGTAGCAATATTTGTTTAAAGAATGCTCGTGCTGCTGGGTAGTGGTTTCGCCACCTCCATCGTTGGCTATCCAGGAACAGCTTTGGTTTGGCGGTAGAAGCGGTCGAAACACATTCAGTGCAGATTCACTGAATGATGAAAAATGAACACCTGAATTCGGAGATGGAGTACAGTAGTACCTCAGCATCTAAATCTTTCACCTATATGATTTTTTTTCAGGGTCATTTTTCTTACCAGATCATGTATTTCATAGCCGTTTGCATGAAAGATCTCTCGACTGTAAGTAGCCAGAGCAGCTCGTGCTGGAGCCGGCAATATCCTTTCCAATCATGGACTGTACAGTATTGTCCACGAGGGTCAGTAACTATAGTAAGTGTAAGCAATAACTTGCTGCAGTGTAATTTTCACACTTGTCATTGATATTGTACGTCTTCTCTAAAGCTCTACTGGGGATTATGTCAACGTTTACTGAGGATCTGATGCTGAAAATGTATATAAATATTGGTGTTCCTCATCTTCTCTGAAGAATATGAAACTGCATCGTCTTTTAATGTATCAAAGTTTGAATCATATCCAAATGATTTCTACTGTAACAGGCTTCACTCTATGTGGTATGGACGAATCAAACAGTATGAGAATCAAAAGTATGAGAATGGAACTTGGACATTTAGAAGGAATTAAATGCCCTACTAAAACATGCGGTTGGTAGACTTTGTATGCTGTTTCAAATAACATGTATATAATATTTTCAATTGTTTCACCTTTAAAGAGGTGTATTTTGATATGGAATGTATTTTACCCTTCATCCGTCAGATCAGCAACAATATCGAATGACAGTTATAACTCGCGTAAAAAATATATGGATACTATGTACATATGCGCTTTCCTTTTCGGAATTCCTTATTCATAAATTTATATATTCATAATTTCTGTAAGCCACTCAAAATGAAATGGCAAATAGAAAACAATTTATACTGTCAGAGCTTTACGTTTAAATCTATACGTGGTAAAATATTCATTAAGATGTATGTATTGGTGTGAAAGTTTTGTGACATTTCAAAACTTTTCTACCGAAAAAAAATGTTATAAAGCACTAGATTATAAAACGTGAATATATTTACAAATCTGAAGTACTTTTTCTCGTCTTTGCCATATGAAACTCATATTAACTTTGTAGTCTTTTAAATGTTTAACTTTAAGTGTCACCGAATGAAGTTTCTCTCTCTCTCTCTCTCTCTGTCTTTCTCTCTCTCTTTCTCAATATGTATGTATATATGTATA
>JAOPUL010208576.1:0-13032 GCA_027564515.1 Octopus rubescens | reverse complement strand
TGTGTGTGTGTGTGTGTGTGTGTGTGTGTGTGTGTGTGTGTGTGTGTGTGTGTGTGTGTGTGTGTGTGTGCAGAATCTGTGGTTCGATATTCAACAGCAAACCAAACTTACTGTATGATAATGCAATATTTTTCCAGTCCTTTGGTTTTATCCGACAAAGTATATGCCTCCATATTTGTGCAATAGATATGACAGGATGAATTCAGTGATTTTTAATATGTAATCTCCAGTAGATTAACGTATGTGTACTGGTTTCTAATATCAGTTTTGAATGATCAACTGTTGAAGTTATTTGGTTATCTTTCAAATCCATTACTTCTCTGTACAAGTGTAGTAAATCAAAAGATGAAACAAATGTGTTATTCATAGGTCCGTATTGTCAAATGACGTTGTTTTACATCCACTTCTTATATTTATATATTTTCACGCTCCGGTTACTTTGTTATGTTTATGAAGTTCCCTCTGTCTGATTAAATTTCATTCTCAAATTACGAAGAGTTGATCCTATGATATAATAATGTACTCTTCATATATGTCAATGGTAATATGTATATTCAAACGTTGAGAGTTGTATGACCTAAAATCATAGAAAAATTTCAAAATTGTGTTATTACCTATATATTACTAAGGTCTAGTGTTCTTACAATGCACTTTTCCACAAATCATAGAGAAATTTCCAAATGGTGACATTACATATATATTACTAAGGTCTAGTGTTCTTACAACGCACTTTTCTACAATTATGAAGTTCACTGCTATGGATTCCACTCAGGAGCAAGTGCCTATGCGTGGCAGTATATTATTGATTATGAAGGCGGTGTTAATTTTACATGAGAAATTATGCATTGATTTAACAGTCAAGTTAATTACTCGTAAGGACGCTGTATTTCGATATGAAACCATAACATACTGCAAATTATATCAAACACTTCATAAGTCAACATTGCGTTCTACTGTGGTGTTAGCAGTGCTCATAGATCAATTATAAAGGTTATCTTTACATATATTCTATAGAAATTATAACCAGCACTGATTGTTTGAATTTACGACGTTTTCGTATAAGAATATCTCGTAAATAAGCGAAGCGATCGAAGGTCGTCTAAAGTAAACAAAGCAATCGACGATGGAAAAAATAGATAATCGGTGGAAATGCCATATTCCAGCACCGCCTAACCCTATTAACCATCTAAGATTTCCTTGCTTATGTATCCACTAAATGTAGCAGTGTTACACAACTGGTTATACCAATTTACATATTAAATACATTCCTGGTAGCTGGTATGTACATATTAATTACTTGTAGATACGCCGTCTTTTTTATGAAACCATAACGTAGTGCAATGTATAACAAACGTGTCATAAGACATAATTTCTATAGAATATCAAATTGAATATCTTTCCGTTGGTTTAGAAAAAGCAGATGTAATTGTGTTTTTTCTTATTCTTTTTGCTGTCTGGAATAACAAGTATTCGGATTGAAAATATGATTTTTTTCTTTTCCTTTTCCATGATTATTGTTATTGTCAAGTAAGTCGGACGTGATACACATGGCTCGTGTAAGATTTTGCAAAGAACTGTTGTTATACTTGTTTAATTTTCTATTTTATTGAACGTTTCTATTGTTAACCCGGTTCGTCACAGTTGGGACCAGCCGGGGTAGTTGAAAGTTCGCCCTTTGGGTTTTAGTTTTAAAAACTCAAAATTAAAAAATAAATAATATGTTTTGTAAAAGAAAAAAAATCAAGTTGTCTTCCCAAATCGAGGGCATGAATGACTGTTGTAACAGTCAATACGCTGAGGATTTCCCTCCTTTCTATAGCACAATTGTGTGAAAGAGAGAGAGAGAGAGAGAGAGAGAGAGAGAGAGCAGCAACACCACCACGAACAACAATAACATCACCATCACCAACACTGACAAAAGCATGAAGGAGCGGGCGGAGGAAGGCAGTAGTGCCACTGCCTCCAACACCACCATCACAAAGGTCCACCAAAACAACAACAACAATAACAGTAATGAAAAAAATTGAAAAAAACGCCCAGTAGGAGCGAATTAACAAAAAAGAAAATGAAAAAAAAATGAAAATAACAAAACAAATGGACACGGTTTCGCTTCAGCAGCGAACCAAGCTCGTGAACACTTAAATATCTCCTTGCAAGAAATAAAAAATTGCAAGATCATGACCAAATACGGACACGCCAAGCAAAATAATGGAGGATGCTGATAAAAAAAACAATAACCTACAGATGTCTAAATATAACAATGAGGAGGTTAGAGCGAGTCACCATGGAAGAATTAGAGAAGATTTTGAGGCCATTGTGGACGCAAAAAACTCATGTCCAGCGGGGTAAAAACATAGCACTATGGACGTTCGTTTTGCTTTACAGGAAGTGGCAAGGCTAAACTCTACGGTGACCCTAAAAAGCAACCAATACCTGCTGGTACCAACATATCTTGGTCGAAGAGTGACCAAGATAAACATTGGGGAGTTGTCCCCAGAGCTAAATACATTCTCTTTAGTGGCGGCTCTCCTATACGACATAGAGGACTCCGCCACAATACTACAGATGCACAAGCTGCACCAACAAAACTGGGTAGGTCAGGGAATAGAGCTTGTTGCCCAAATGGAACAAGAAGCAATAAACAAAGTCCCTGATAACATAGGGCTCTCGGATGGATCCAGGCTGCACCTGATTGTCGAGGGAAGAATACTCAGGTGCTACGTTTGCGGTATCGAACAGCACCTGAAGGTCGACTGCACTAAACATAGGGAGTGGCGCATGGAACGTGACAACAACACTACCAACAGCCGGACTGCCGCCACTGCCGACAGCAGCTAAAGGTCCAGCTAAACCAGAGGGAGCGGCACAACCACCAAAACCCGGACTGCTGCTCACACCAACCAAGGGGACATTGCCCCCACCAGTCAGATCGTCACCGCCACCAGCCAGACCAGCGCCAACACCAGCCAGACCAGCGCCACCACCAGCCTGACCATCGCCACCACCAGCCAGACCAGCGCCACCACCAGCCTGACCATCGCCACCACCATCAGTATCAGCTAGGTTAAAACCACCAACACCACCAGCGCCAGAAATATCCCCCTTCCCGACCCAAATAACTCGGAATGCTCGAGTTCAGAAGTCGAAAAGGGGAATAGCCAACCCACCAAAGAATGCAAAAGAAAAACAATTGACAAGATGGGGAGGCGTAAGAGGAGGAACCCACCAACAGCTATGACACACACACACAAGCAAAAACAACACCACCTCCTCCATCTGACACTACCACAGCATACACCACAGACAGACGCCACACCATAACCCACCGCATAGCCATCAACACAAACAACAAACATTTAGCAGAACACCTAACAAAAACAAATAACATCGAAATAGAAGTCTTTGCCTTCCTAAAACACAACACACCACCACCACATATACAATTATTGAAAATCACACAGGACACGTACAACAACATAACAAAGAACAATTCTCAAAAGTTGTTGGGGGTTTGCAAAAAACTTACACTAATAGTCTATAGAAAGGCCTCGTGCAAACACCTGCTAAGAAGACCAAGGGAACCATCCTCCCAGATGACAATAAATTTATGGACATACACAGAATAGGATGCATAAATGTCAGGGTTCTCGGCGCACCTTAGAAACAAGATTATCGTTTAAATTATCAGAGGTCCCTTAGCGTAGATGTGGCAGCAATTAGGGAAACCAGGCTTTCCAGCACGCGGGACCTCACCGCCCTTTTCGCTGGCTACGAGATTTTTCGATCTCCGTGTCGACCGGAAAGTGGCGGTGGTGGAAACGCGGTGTTATTACGGATAGGACTGGATCCGGAAGGTAGCTTGGTGGGCCTAGTTGTGAACGGCAGTGACGGCGCTGCTTCAGACTGGTGGCTGCTTATGCCTCGACGGGGGCAGGACAGCCGTATTACTTCAAGCGCCTGGAGGTTTTCTTGGGAACGTCTCGTACTTTAATTTTAGTAGAGGACTGGAACGCTGTCCAGGACCGACGTTTAGACTTGTGAGGGTAACTGATAAGGGTGGGGGGAGCAAAAGCCTCAAAAGACTGCTCGGACGTTTTCAATTGGCCTACTTCCCGGATGCGCTAATGTAGAATTAGACGAATCGCATCGGATCGTCTAGATCGTATCTAGATAGAGTAGTTTGTAAGCAAGAGGACAAGTCTAGCATAGGATGTCCTCCATTCCACATACTCGGCTAAACAGATCACAAATTTGTGGTCTGTACGGTCCACTTAAATAGACTCCATAGAAAGTGTCCCGATATTTGGAAGCTGAACAAGTCGTTACCGGAATGTCCAGCTTATAGAGACCGGATTAGCACTTTAGTTAAGCTGGCGTTGACGGGGGTGGGCAATCGTCAACAGCAACTGGTGATTTGCCCTTCAAAGGGCAGTCAGAATAGAACTGATTAGGTTTAGCAAGGTATTAGCAATAGGGAAAAGTAGAATAGAGTGAGATCTAGTTAAGAAATTAGATGAGGCGCTTGGAGGTCCTCGTATAAATCCACAAAAGCCATAGGGGCCTGATCAACAGGGCAAGAGCCCTTCTCCTTTTCAATTGTTTCACCTCAGAATTGTGTAACCTCAGATTACTTCCATTCAAACTGGCCATTCTTCCAACATTCACTCATCTCTTGACAAACTTGCTAGAAGGCAGCATTTCTCTATCCACCCTCAGTTTCCTCTTCAAGTGGTACTTGAAGAATTCGATGAGGACTTGGCTGAAGAAGAAAGTGTCTGCGTTTAGCCCTTTCAAACGGGTCCACCACACTATCTCTTTCGCCACAGCAACTAGACAAATAAAAATCGCCCGCCCCTCCCGGCCAAAGGAAGGTGGCGGAGCAATCTTCAGTATGGATTCAGCTGATAGTCGGACACGTCCTATACGCGACATCAGGTGTTTGACATGAACCCACAGGTCAGCAATAATCGGACACATGCAGGACGATTTCATCGACCTGCGCGCACCTTCGGCAGGCCCGGCTGACGTCACTTCCGTGCCTATAGAGTTTATCTCGAACAGGCAGCGCCCCTCGGTAGCACTGCTATGCAAGGGACCTCTGGAAGTTGTCCATAGGCCCCAGACCGAAAGTCCTCCCGAACAGACTGGTCAGTTGATCTTCATCCACGCCCAGAGTTTCCCCGAGAACGTCGTCGCACTTACCCTCCACTAGCCCTCTATATAACGCTAGGGTGGAACTACCACCAACCGCATTGTCTGACTGGCGGAGAGCCGTGAGCGTTTGTCGGCACTCGTGTTGCCAATAGCCCTTCCTTGGTCTACGCCTAATCCAGGACTGCAACTCAGTCAAAGAGACGAGCTGTGGAAAAGCCCGTCTAACGAACAGTGACCACACCTGCTCACCGTCATCTAGGAAACGCTGGAGATGTCGTAGCCTGAGCGCATGCCTGCGCATCAGTAACAACGGAATGCCCAGCCCTCCGTTCAGAGGCCGTTAACAGCAAATGGAGCACCTGATCATAGGAACGCGACCGTTCCACAAAAAGCGAAAGAGTAATCGAACCAGCTTGGTCAGCCAGCAGACGGGGCAAGGGACGACGATCAAGCGGTAATAGATGACGGATGCGATATAGGCATTCGCCACCTCCGCCCGACCTTTTAGGGACAGCTTTCTCTTGGCAATTTCTGGGTGAGATTGGCCACCCTGCGCGTCACCACGTCCCAGTTATTCTCCACCTAGAGGTTCGTTCGGACCGTTCCAGACCCCTAGCATTTCAACCTGACCGTCTGTTCAGCGCCCCACGACACTGTCGGAGAGCATTGACTTACCTCTCAACGTGCCGAGTTGCAAGCCCACCGATTTTCCGCGTTAATATTTGCTCCTGGCACAGCCTCGTTTTTCTGTAGTGTCTCCCCAATCAGGCTTATGTGCCTGTGGTTCGACACCATGACGATTACACCGTCGGCGTACGCAGACACGCTTTTACCGCATCCCAGATCACGCGGGACACCCTTCAACGCCTCCAACTCGAGAGTCAGTACATACAGAAGACAGGAAGGGGGGCAACCTTGATGAAACGAGCGCAACATGTCGAACGGTTTCGACATGTGGCCCTTCACGCGAACAACCGAGCAGATACCGCTATACAAAGCAGCGATCCAACTGCGGAAATCCGAACCGAGTCCGGATGCCAGGAGAGCAGCTGCCAAGTATTGGTATTCGACCCTATCGAATGCTTTAAATTGATCAGAGCCCCACGCGTGCCAGCTTCGTTACCTACCCTCTCTATGATGTATCGCATGAAATGGAGGTTGTCGTGAATGGTGCTGGTTGGGATCGTGCATGTTTGCGCCTCCCCAGCCAACTTGTCCACGACAAGCGCCAATCTCCGGGCTAAATTCTGGCCAAAATCTTCAACCTTGGCCAAAATCTTGAAATCTTCAACTCTTCAACCCTGGCCAAATTCTTCTGTGTTGAGCAGAATGATGGGCCTGAAATTCTATACCATTTGGGTCCTTTCTCAGCAGTGCCACCGTCCCTCGACAAACAACATTGGGAATTCTCCCATTTTGCTGCCAGTTCAGGTAGACATCTGCTAAGAGGTGCGCAAACAGGTCCGGCATATAAGTATAAAGCTTGTAGAGCACACCGTCCAAACGCGGCGACCTGCCTTTCGTGCCGCTTTTCATCGCTTCCCGAACTTCCAGGGCTGTAATTGGTCCTTCACAGCAATCAGTCTCGTTTCCCGAGAGTCGTGGCAGTCAATCCAGGTAGACACCGAATTCCACCCTGTCGTCCGTCCTACCACTCGTCCCGAACAGTCGATCAAAGTGCCGCTGAAGGGCTGAACACAACTGCTTGGGTTCGAACACTTTGCATCCGTTCTCGTCCACTAAAGAACGAATAGTTGCTCTGTTGCCACGCAATGCCTCCGCAACTCAGGCTCATCAAGCAGCTTTCGTTCCCTCCCTGTCTAGATTGCGTGCCTTAGCTCTGACAATGCAACCTACGTGTTTGGCATCGTAGTGTTGGTCGAGGGCCAACTTTGCTGCCAACATGTGGGCTGCGATACATGTCCTAAGCGCCTCATCTAACTTCTTAACTAGATCTCCCTCTATTTTATTGTTCTCGATCGCTAATGCCTTGCTAAATCAAATAGTTTCTATTCTAATTGCCCTTTCGAGGGCAACCCACCAGCCGTTGTTAACGATTGCCCCCGTTAACGCCCGCTTAACTAAAATGCTAATCCGGTCTTTGTAAGATGGACATGCCGGTAACGACTCGTTCAGCTTCCAGTAACAAGGACATTTTCTATGTAGCCTATCTATGTCGAGCGTACATACCACGAATTTGTGGTCTGTGTGGCCGACTACGTGAAATTTTGGACATCTTACGCTTGTCTTATCCGCTGGCTTACAAAAACTCTATCTAGATACGATTTAGACGACCCACTGCGATTCGCTCAAGTCCACAATTGAAAACCTCCGAGCAGGCTTTTGAGGCTTTTACACCCCCACTCCTATCGGTTGTACCCACACAATCTAAACTTTCGTCAAGGACAGCGTTCTAGTCCCCTACTAAAATTAATGTACGAGACGTTCCCAAGAAAACCTCCAGGACCTTGAAATAATCCGGCTGCCCTGCCCTCGTTGGGGCATAGGCAGCCACCAGTCTGAACGCAACGCCGTCGCCGCCATTCACTTCCAGGTCCACCAAACCACATTCCGGATCCAGGAAGACCCATTTGTACTTTCAAATCCAGGCCTTTCCGAAATAACACCGCCGAGACGGAGATAGAAAGATCTCGTAGCCGGCGAAAAAGGCGGTGATGTCCCGCGACTTGGAAAGACTGGTTTCGCTAATTGCTGCCACATCTACGTCGGGAGTCCTCCGATCGTTTAAAAGAAAACCTTTTTTCCAATTTGATCCGTGGCCTCTGACATTCATGCACCCTATTCTGAGTACTACCATAAAGAAGAAGGTCACTTACTTTTGTTGTTCTGGAACGTGACTCCCCTGGTCTTCTTTACGGTCGTTTCCACCAGTCCTTTGTAAATGTTTTTTGAGTAATCTTTTTGAAACCCCCAACAGCTTTTGGGAATTTCAATGTTATATTGTTGTGTGGTTCATTGGTTATTTTTATTATATGTATGGGTGGTGGTGGTGTGTTGTTGGTAATGAAGACAAAGTCTTCAATTGTAATGTTTGTAAGTTTTTTTACGTGTTCCGCTAAGTCTTTGCTGTTTGTGTTGATGGCTGTGATGTGGCGTCTGTTTCTGTTGTGTCTTCTGTTTCTGTATGTTGTGGTTGTGCGGGTGGCGGTGGTGTTGGTGTGTGGTGTTTTCTTTGCTTTTCTGTGTGTGTTTGAGCTGTTGGGTGGTTTCCCCTCCTCCTTGCGCCTCCCCTAATTCTCAATAGTCTGGGACATTGCCTTTTTCCTTTTTTGGGAGCAGCGCACCATTTCCCACTGGCCGCTGCTGTCTTCGGGGAGGGGGGGATCCTCCGGCGTTAGAGTCACCGGTGCCGTTGATGATGATGATGATCCGGCTGGTGGTGTTGGTTTAGCAGGTGGTTGTGATGATGATGATGATGATGATCCGGCCTTTGTTTGCGAAGGTCCGGATGGTGGCGGTGATAGCGGTGTCTTGTTCGTCGGTGTGGGCAGCAATACTGGTTTTGGTGGTTTTGGTGCTGCTGCTGGTGTCGACTTCGACGCTACGGGGACCACCGGCGGGCGTTCCTTTTCCAAGCGTCACTCCTTATATTTAGGGCAGTCGACTCTCAAGTGCTGCTCGCTTGCGCAAAGTTGCACTTGGGTCGACCACAATCACGTGCAGCCGGGAAAAGTCAGGTAGCACCTCATTGTCAGGGATCTTGTTCATAGCTTCTTGTTCCATTTGAAGAAGAAGTTCCAGTCCCTGACCAACTTCGTTTTGCTGGTGAAGCTTGCGCGCTTCTAGAATTGCGGCGGCGTCCTCCGTGTCGTAGATGACTGCCGCCACCAACCAGTATACATTTATTTCTGGGGGCTCCTCCCCAATTTTTTATGTTGGTCACTCTGCGACCGAGATAGGTCGGCACCAGTAGGTACTGGTCACTTTTTAGTGTGACCGTAGAATGCTTTATGGCCAACTCTTGTGTGGCAAAGCGTACGTCTACACAGCCATATTTTTTTACTCGGTGGATATATATTTTTTCAGCCCATACCGGCCGCAATGCTTTTTCCAATTCGTCTTTTGTGGCTCTCTCGACCCTCCTCATCTAATATATAAACATCGGTATGTTACCGTTTGTTCATTTTTATTTTGCGTAGAACATCCACTGGCGTGTTCAAGTGGATGTCGTTGCCATTTTTGATATAATTTCTTTAGAAGATTTAATCTCTTCTAAAGAAATATTTAGTAACTCTCGAGTGTGCTTCGTTGCTAAAACGAAACCTCGAGAGTTTGCTGTGTTACTTTTTTCTTCTCTGTTCATGGTGGTGTCGGTGGTTGTCGATTATTTTCCATTTTTTTCTGTTATTGTGTGTGCGTTATTTTTTTGTTTGTTTTGTTATTGTAATTGTGTGTGCGATACCATTTTTTTCCTTTGGTTTAATATTCTTATTTTCAGTGTTGCTTGTTGTGTCTTTGCTCAATGTAACAGTGCTTCTGAGAGCGGGAAAGTCTTCGGTGTACTGGCTGTAACAAATGGTAACAAAATAATCCAATATATCAGAGCGAGCCAACATACGTCTTTACAAAGCAACGGATAATAATAATAATCATAATATTTACGTCTACAGTTTTTAGTCGATGGTCTCAGCAGGTATCCCGAAATTTGTTTAGGAAAAAACCCCAAAAGTGATGCTCAGAGTTTCTATTTAAACATCGTGGGATACATCCACCACTAATCCCTTGTAGAACTCTATGTTAAAAGCACCACCAACATTATTTTCTAATTGATAGAATGATGTAAGGGAGCTGTCGAGTTCACTAATATAATTCTTCTGATGAACGAAACACATGTGCCTTTTGGTGCCAGATGTAACCACTAACCCCAAATCCCCCTTTTATTTTAGAGAAGATCAATAAGATGCTCACGCTTAAGAAATGCCGCGTTTGAGTAGCATCTCCCGGAAGATACTCTTAAAATATCCAACTCCCATACATCTAAGCTTACGGGGAATACATTTTTATATGTGCAATGTATTCCATTATTATTATGTTACCATTATTCATATTACCTTTATTCATATTACCATTATTCATATTACCATTATTCATATTCACATAGAAGCTAACATCATTTGCACATGAGAAACTTATATTCAAATGAGAATAACGTTCACCATGTTAAACATCATTTAAAATTCTCTTAATAATAATGTTATGTGAGCCGAAAACTTAGATGAATATGCCGCCTGGAATATTGAAGCGATTATATCTTTAATCATTTAAATGTTTCTTATAAATGTTTTAATTATTCTATCAGTTTCTTTCCACCTGAAGTCAAATTACTAAGAGTTAGATACTCGGACATCTGTTTTCAAAGGATGGTAGAGGTACAATAGCAAATGCACACATATACGATAGGATTCAACACAGTTTCATTCATCCCAATATATTGACTAGGCATTGATCAGCCCGGGACTTTAAACGAGACCCTCAACCAATGTGAGGTGCTGTTGGATTGAATCTGAAACCACATGAATGGAAATGGAAACTCAAGAATTATTAATATGGGGACAATATATCGGAGACAACAAAATAAGTCGTTTTTCATCAGATTACCTGTGAAAAATAAACTATACTAACACACTGATCAGCTGAGTTTATAATACACTTGTTTCCGAAATAAAATTAACTAAGAAGGACAACCATGTAACCTGGTGGGAAAGGCGGATATAATAGAAAATTAATCGACATGAGATGTATACTGGATATCTGAAAGCGCGGCGCCGTTACAAAAGACCGAGAGAAATGAGATTAGGAAAAGAAATGTTTCACGTAACGAAGATGAAATTAGTATGACTATGAAAGAACGAAAACATAAGGTAACGGTCAAATCACCCAAAATCAGATAGCCAAAGAAAGAAACCACCAATATAAGTAAAACATAATTAATATCAGTAAGCTGATTAGGTTCGTTACTCAAAGTCACTAATGTTCATTCTGTGACTTGGTATTGTTAAACACCCACATGTATAAGAAAATGAGGTTGGGGCAGTCAAACATTCCCGTCGCAATGGGACCATCCTGTTTTTTTTTAATGAAATAAAAAAATATATATATTTAGGTTTGTCTAAATAACTAAAATAAATATTCAATAGCAACTTTTAACTCTGATATATGTTGTCCATTTGTGAGAGTAAGTAATCGCGCAGATGAGATTAACAACGCAGATTAAGATGATTGAGCGTTCGAGAAAACTGTTCTTAGTAAACACAGTTTAACACAGGTACATATACTAGGCCGACAGAGCTTCACAGGGTCACTCACTGTACGTTCAACTAACACTGATAATCTTACTGCTAACGTACCATACAAATAAGACATCGTACATTTTCTGAAACTATTGGCGGGGCCAAGCTGGGGTAGCACATACAAAAAAAATCTCGACTTGATATACAGAATCTTTCGACATTTTATAACTCAGTGACTCCAAATTTCCCCTCAAAAGTTCCCAAACAAAGGTCAACAGAAAGTAATTTAGAATGTGTCGGCCAGTGCAATAGAACCAAATATCGGAAAGCAATTAAAAATGTAGCAAAAAAGGGTGGCATTAGGACCAGACGTGGTGCAGCGTTACTGAGTGATGAATGGTGCGAGTCTCCATGAAAACATAAAATAACAAGTACATTAGTGTATTTAAAATAGGGGTGTACCATTGTGTCTATAGAAAATAACATTAAACTGCCGAATACCAAGAACTAGATTTAGAGGAAATGTTTACATTTCCAAACCATCGATAATTTAATTAAAACAGCCCAGGCTTTGTCGATTCACACATGAGTATCACATGTGGATAAATCTTCCGGGGTATTTGATGGTCAACATTTTTCAAGCATTTACCATATGTAAAGTTAACGTTGCCGCTCTGGTTTTACATCAAATATTATGTTTTGTCTCAATTGTTTAGAAACGAAACACTTTTAACAGCAATTGAAGGCTGTGCAGAGAGACTGCATCAAATTATCCATCTCCTAGTAGCACCAAGTCATCAGCATAGACAGCAATTGTGATGGTCACATTTGGAAAGCGTCTGGTTTTGGCTGTTCTAAGAGTGAATGCTTAGAGATTCACATCATCTACCGAGGTCCATAGAAGGAAATCTAGATATATAATAAATATTTAGAGTTCAAAGGTTTCATCCTGGAGTAGAAGGTGTGGGCGCACTAACCACTAAACAAAAAATATCTGAGTCGCCTACTGGAGACGGGTTATAGATCGAGTAATTCAATTCAACGTCATGATGGCATTGAAAGTCTCCTTTCGGATATTGTATCCAAGAAATATTTCTTCTATGTTTACTTTCTTTGCATCGAATCAATAGCTAGAGAAAAGTCAAGAAATAGTTGGACTGTTTTCAGGTTCCTAGCAAGAAAGCCTTCAATATCTCTTTGGAATGTATGAATCAAGGCGAATGTGGATCTATTTTGTCGGAAGACATTCTGTTTGACTTCTCGACAACTTTTTGATCTCCGGTTCGATAGGACTGAGTTGCTTTGCATTGTAAACTTTGGCAACTATGACACTGAGAGTAATACCCTTGTAGCTTTTAGTGAAACCTTGATCTACCTAATTTAAAAAGAAGAAAATGCATCCTTTACTCTATTTCATCATAAGGTTTCGATGGCACATAGCATTATAGAGTCGAAAAAGTATGTCAAACAATATCCATACTTCGGTTTCCTCTAAATCAACTGCATTTATGTTCTTCAACGATTATATGACAGCTTCCAGTTCACCCCTAAATAATTCCCCAAGTTTCATATGGTGTTGATAATGAATAATAAATCTAAGTTCAACCAAATTATAAATATATATATA